>CM049393.1:5137214-5180214 GCA_026937815.1 Etheostoma perlongum | reverse complement strand
GAGAAGCAGAGAAGAGAAGGAGTGCCATGTCTGCGGCAATACACCTTCCCCTGCCAGTCTAAGCGAACGCTGCGACTCCCTAACAATAAGCTAAATCAAAGAAGAGAGTTTTAAGTTTACTCTTAAATGTGATGACGGTGTCTGCGTAAACTTGCGTACACAAGGTTAGACAATGTCACGATGTGGGGGAGCTGACCCAGAGCTTTCAACATTTCTTAACGAATTTCATCAATCCCTGGGGCTTTGCCACTGTGGAGTTCTTTAACCCAATTGAATAAAACATTAGATCTCTTTTATGGTTCATATAAGGGAGCATATCAATCAATCAAGCTGCCTCCACGAGGAACCACAGACACAGGCAGTGAACTACGATTTGCACTTTGCCCGTGTCTGGTATTACTAATCCAATTGAATAGGTTATGAACACTGCAAACAGGTATAGCACCACTTTTTGAAACCATATACAACATTAACATTACATATTTCACACAGGGCTCGGTAACCCTTCCTTTTACAGTCCCCCTAATTACCAGGTATTTACCTGGTAAATATATGGTAAGTTATAGTGGTTAATTGGTAATTACCACAGGTAACAAGTATGTAAATGCACAGAAACTACAAACTAATTACCAGGTAAACCCTCTATTAATGGGTGTAGCCATGAAGAACAACTATGTAAGACATGGTAATTTATTGGAAACTACGTCTTAATTTCAAGATAGTAATAAATAAACATGGGCTGTTACCAACATAACCCTTGGATAACTACAAACCTAACTTGAATGGATGGGTAAAACTGGAGGTGTTTCTAAAAATTGGTTGCCTACATTTTGAGGAAGTACACAATTAAATCCGAGTTATTACCAACCTAAACAGGTAATAAGTACACAGTACTTTGTTGAGTTGATATTTAATAGTGGTGTTTTTTTCCATGATAGTTTCTCTGTAATTGCATACTAATCACCTTTAGTAATTACACACAAATACACTATCATTTACCATATATTTACCAGGTAAATACCTAGTAATTACTTTGTAGTTTCTATGCATTTACATACTTGTTACCTGTGGTAATTACCAATTAACCACTATAACTTACCATATATTTACCAGGTAAATACCTGGTAATTAGGGGACTGTAAAAGGAAGGGTTACCACTCACTCCAGAAGTTCAGTGAGGATCTCTGAATGATCCAATGTTGTCCTAAATGACTGATGGTGATAAATAGAATCCACCTGTGTGTGATCAAGTCTCTGTATAAATGCACCTGCTCTGTGATAGTCTCAGGGTTCTGTTGAAAGCGCAGAGCGCATCATGAAGACCAAGGAACACACCAGGCAGGTCCGTAATACTGTTGTGGAGAAGTTTAAAGCCGGATTTGGATACAAAAAGAGTTCCCAAGCTTTAAACATCCCAAGGAGCACTGTGCAAGCGATCATTTTGAAATGGAAGGAATATCAGACAACTGCAAATCTACCAAGACCTGGCCGTCCCTCTAAACTTTCAGCTCAGACAAGGAGAAGACTGATCAGAGATGCAGCCAAGAGGCCCATGATCACTCTGGATGAACTGCAGAGAACTACAGCTGAGGTGGGAGAATCTGTCCATAGGACAACAATCAGTCGTACACTGCACAAATCTGGCCTTTATGGAAGAGTGGCAAGAAGAAAGCCATTTCTCAAAGATATCCATAAAAAAAAAGTCTCGTCTAAAGTTTGCCACAAGCCACCTGGGAGACACACCAAACATGTGGAAGAAGGTGCTCTGGTCAGATGAAACCAAAATTGAACTTTTTGGCCACAATGCAAAACGATATGTTTGGCGTAAAAGCAACACAGCTCATCACCCTCAACACACTATCCCCACTGTCAAACATGGTGGTGGCAGCATCATGGTTTGGGCCTGCTTTTCTTCAGCAGGGACAGGGAAGATGGTTAAAATTGAGGGGAAGATGGATGCAGACTGTCCGACCAGAAACAACAGGACAATTGATCTCCTGTATGCTAATGTGAGGGATGCATACAGAGCGACTCCCCTCCCCCCACTGGGGAAGTCTAATCACAACCTGGTTCATCTACAACCACTGTACACCCACCTGGTCCAAAAACAGCCGGTGACAACTCGCACCAGCAGGAGGTGGTCCCCTGAGATGGAAAGTGCCCTGAGAGACTGTTACAACACCACAGTCTTGGATGTGCTGATCGACCCCGCATGGTGAGGACATAGAGGGGATGACACACTGTCTGACGGACTACCTGAACTTTTGTGCAGACGTGGTGTCGCCCATCAAGACTGTCCACTGTTACCCTAATAACAAGCCATGGTAAGGCTGTCCTCAACAGAAAGAAGACTGGATCAGCTGAAGAGTCTTTATGGACTTTTTCGAGCCTGATTATAAAGAATTGCAGAAATCCAGCTTAAAAGGAACAAATGCATGGACTAGTTTTTCTGCATCATTTTTAGACAGGATATTCATGTATTCAATGTGATGACTAGTGCACTACGGAAACTTCGGTAGGCCTGGCCGCAATTTCACAACAGGAATATTTTTCCGTGAAGGTTATTGAGAGTTCAACTCAGCCGAGTTTGACTGTGGGAAGTACAGTAGTGAACACTAACAAAGAAATGTGTTTATCAAACAGGAAACCTTTCACTTATGAGGCATACGTTACAACCACTACACTACAGAAACTGATGAAAAGACTCATTTTGCATGTCTATGGGAAAATGCACCATTCATATTTTACTGTAAATGTTTAAAATGCTGTTAGACATGTTTGTTTTTGACACATAGACAATTTAAACTGAATTCAGTCACATATGCTTTGTCATGGATTTGAGTTACAGCAAATATGTAGTAAACCTAAAAATATCTACATGTATTTACTGTGGCCTAAATGGTGGAATAGCACCACCTATTGATTGATGTGGCAAAATTCAAGCTTGGGCATTCGTCGTTAGTATAATGGAAAGCATCTCCGCCTGTCTCGTGGAAGGACCTTGGTTTGTTTCCCGACGGGGGAGTTTCTTTCTACCAGCTGCTAACTAATGTTAAAAGGCCTCAAGGAAGTCCTGGCGAAAAGTTGTATTCAGCATGGGAGGAGAACTCCTGACCCTAAATGGGAATATTGTTAAGCAAAAGAGCACAACTCCTGGACAATTCCCACCGAGAGCAAGCACTAGGCAACAGAGGCAAGGAAAGAGAGAGGCAGGAACCTTGAGCAGAACCATGACTCAGGGTGGGCGGTCATCTTCCTCAAGCGGCTGGGGCTGAGAAAAAAAAAAGACAGACAGAGAAGAGAGACATGGAGAATTGCAGTAGAGGGTGTTGAGCAGGAACATGGAGGCAGCAGGTGACTCCATGAGTTCTATTCCCAGCCATTGCAATAGTTTTCATTGTGTTGTTACTTGCTTTATTTGTCAAGAAGTAACCAGAAAGGTTACTTACCCAACCCGATTTGATAAAATATTAGATCTCTGTGATGGTACTGTTGGAATTTAAAATTTTATATGTGCTTAAACATTGTGGGTGATTTTCATTATACATTCAAGCCAAAAGGTAAAAGCATTATTTCAACATAAATGAAGACATGTTGGTCATGCATTAAGTGTGTTGTTATAAATATATAGTTTGTTGTTTGTTGTATTAAGTTGTTTAGCAATACTTTTGTTTTATAATATAAGATGTTCTGGTACATTTTGTTATAACCCAGCTCTACAAATGTGTCATAAGCTGAATTGATGATGTTAGAGACATCCTGTCTCTGGTTTCAGTCACCCTTTATGGCCCAACTGCTCTTTGCTCTGCAAGTCCTGAAACTTTCAGTCACATTCCATCTAAAAGATAACGAATAAGCACAAGACCCCCCCCCCTTTGTGAGATAAGATGAGGGATGCAAGAGCCAAAGAGCCAGACAAATTTGGGGGAGAGCCGTGTTAGGTTGACTCTGTATTTGTCTCAGGATATCCTATGTAATAAAATGGATTCACATATCAACATCTGAGATTTTGACTACTAATTGAATGAACCCTGAGAATGGAGCAGGATTTAGCTCCAACAGTACAAATAAGTGAGCATAACAATCAATCAAGCTTCCTCTACGAGGAACCACAGACACAGACACAAGCAGCGCAATACGATTTGCACTTTGCCCGTGTCTGATAACTACTACTAACCTAATAAGGTATCACAATTTTTTCTATGTTGTTGTGACCGATTGGTTAAGGGGATGGACCAAAAATCCATTGGGGTCTCCCCGCGCGCAGGTTTGAATCCTGCTGACAATGAAAGACATTCTTTAAGAGTGGTAGCTAACACAGCACAGTAAACCAAATTGTTGATGTGACTTAATGAACAATATTGTGTTACTTCATGGGTACTGAAAGCAACCCATATCCACCAACATATCTCTTTTCAGTGTTACAAGATGTGCAGTGAACGTTGTATTGTCCAGCAGAAAGGCAACAGGTGTGTTACTTTTCGACTATGATTTATGCCATAGCAGTGCAATAATTTTGGCCAGGTTTGATTTCCAGCCACCACAAGGTTTTGAAGCCATATACGGCGATTCTTCTTTGTTTCTGTGTCTTTGGCCTGCTGCTTGCATCTCGGGCCATTTGGGCCGTGGCCGCAGCTATCCTGATCACAGCCACGTGGAGGGATCTTCATGTGCTTTCTTACCAGCATGTTTCTGGAGGTCCAAATGGCACCTTTGATGGCGGCAAGGGTCTGCCACTGATTTGCAAATTCACAGGCTGGTATCTGTTTCTTTTGGCTCAACCCATATAGCACTAGCTGTGCTGTGAGGACCTCCTTTGCTGGGAAGTACGGCAATTGCAAGGAGCTGGCCGTTGCCCACAGGTCTACGGCAGCGCTGCACTCCCAGAGCCTCACCGACTCGGGTTTGCCACACCCAGGTGGGTGGCAGGATGAGTGTGCTGACATGCCCCGGGAGTGCATAACGGACCTGACTGGGAGGATCTCATTAGCCACCATTCATGACAAGTCCAGGAGTCTGTTTGGGAGAGCCGAATGGTTATTGTTGCACCAAACAGTTGAGGGCTTGTCAAAAGCCAGCCCACGCACTGCACTCAGTGTGTCAAAGGAAGTCCTCCGGCAGTCAGCGTAACTAAGAGAGACAGGGTGAAGAGAGGAGCCTGGACGGGATAGAACTCTCCCCTTCTCTCCAAGCTTTGCGTAGGAATTGGCGTCTTGCGCCTGTTTTAGGTCATATACTGTACATGTTTCATTAATGAGGGCCAATGTGAGCACAATAAATATTTCCTTAAGAGAGGTTTGTCCTTTTATAGTTCTAGTTTTTTTTTCCAGTTCTTCTGGTCACACTTGGCACTATTTCACATCTTTTGTCCGTAGTTCTCTGTTTGTTCCGGGCTTAACTCTGTCTCCCCCACCTCTTTTTTTTTTGTTTCTTGTTATGTCTCTACGCCAGCTGTTGCTAGAAGTATTATGCTTGTGGGTCGTCCGTCCATCTCTACATACGTATGCACTTCCCATTCTTGTGAATGTGATAACACAGGACCCCCGGGAGGGAATGTTAAGGTGACTGTGTCCTCATGTCTGTCCATCCGATTCTTGTGAATGCATCTCTGAACGTCTAAAGGGAATCACTTTAAATGTGTCGTACATAACCACTTGGAGTCGCGGATGAATTGATTTCGATTTTGGAGGTCAACGGTCAAGGTTACTGTTTCATTACATCTCTAGAACTGTATATGTATTTCTACTGAACTGGTAAACTTGAGTAATGTAAAGCGCCAGTGGCCTAATGGATAAGACACTGACCTCCTAAGCCAGGGATTGTGGGTTTGAGTCCCATCTGGGGTGATCTTCAGCAGAGTATGGGCCCATAACGCTGAGGTCGATGGACTGAATCCATCCTCTGCTAATCTCTTTTGCTGGTGACACAATGGTAGACACTCTGAAAGGGTGATCCATAAAAAGATTACGACTTAACTGTTCTCCCTATGTGTTATTCACTTCCAGTACGTTGACACAGTTTAAAAGCAAGCCAAACTCAAATTCACGAGCCAGGACAATGAGCGTCTTGCTCCTTCTATTATCTTCAGGTAGGTGAAATTGACGAGTGAAAACTAAACAGAAAGAAAAAGACAAAAGCTTAGCCTCTTCTACTGCAAATATCAATAGCATACTAAGCTATTGATAATTGCTAGCAGAGAAACGCAACAAACAATGTGAATTCAATGATTAATGAATGAAAGGTTTATTAACTTTACAGCTACAGGAATACTGCAAGTAGTACCGACAGAAATAAATACTAAACTTACAGCCAATGCTGTCGTGGAAAAATCAATAAAAAATCTAACTTGGATAGCATGTTTCCTCATAGTTCTTCTTCTACTATGTAAAACACGTAGCTTGTTATTCCTGTATTGCTTGTATTCCTGCCTATACTTTCCTACATACGGCATATGCACACGACTGTATAGACCACAAAACAAGACAGTCGTAATTTTTAAATAAATTATTTAAGACGAAAATATTTACATTTATGGGTTTCTGTGGTTGAATGCAGCAGCCATTGTTGCTTGCTGTACAATAGTCCTTGTTTACAAGTAAGCCTTCAAGGGGTATCCCCCCCTTGGTCTTAGCCCTAGCCCTCGTTCAAAAAGAGCAAGGGACTGCACTAGATCCAGCGTGAACACGCAAAACCAAGGGGAAGGGGTAAGATAGAGAAATGAGATTCAGCCTAATACCATAGCAGTACAAGCATTTTGCCCAGGTTTGACTTCCAGCCACCACAGTTGGAAATACAGGTTTTGAAGCCATATACAATATTAATATTATACGTTTTACCCAGGTTTCTTCTTTTATTCAGTTATCTCAGAAAAAAAGTTTTCAAAAATCTGAAAACATTCAGGGGATGTAGCTCAGTGGTAGAGTGCATGGGTTGTGTGTGTGAGGACCCAGATTTAAACCCGGGCGTATCCTGCAGGTTCTATGGTCCAGTCTGTAAAAGATCTTACTCTGACAGAGGAAATTAAATAATGCAACAATTATTATAAAGGCAACAAAGTGAAAGATTAACTCAACAAGTGTCTAACAACTGCACTTTACCCATGTCCTGCTTTACTCAGCAATTAAACAGGATTTGAGCAACTTTGTATAGCACAGTGTTGTGGTTTGTTGTGACCTTGCATTTATGGTAATTAATGCAAAAATCACAATTGTATTTCGAAATTGTAATTATGCGTTCCTATAAAATTCCATGAATAACTTTTATTTTTTAAATTACTCACCCACCCTGATTTTAGAAAACATTAGATCTCTGTTATAATACAAATAAGGGAGCATATCAATCAATCAAGCTGCCTCCATGAGGATCCACAGACACAGGCAACGGCAAAACATTTAGGAAAACAACATCTATCAAGTTTATAAGGGAGGGGGAAAAGCCACCAACCACAGATAAAACAAGAACCAGTCTGCTACAAAAGGCCCAATCATGGGAAATGAAGGTTGACCTGGGAGGAAGGCTGCAGTTCCCCCAGGTTGTCCAGACAACCCTGAGGCCGGATGTGGTACTGTGGTCTGAAGTGGAAAAAAGATCATCCTCATAGAACTTACAGTCCCATGGGAAGAGGGGTGTGAACAGGCCTTTGAAAGGAAGAGCTCCAAATACCAAGACCTTCTGCATGACTGCAGGGGGAAAGGGTGGCATGGCTGTTCCCGGTCGATTTCGGCTGTAGAGGATTTCCCAGTCAGTGTGGAGAATGCTCACAGCCATTGGAATGACAGGGAAAGAGAAAAAAGCAGCAGCTCGCAGGATGGGGGAGGCAGCGGAAAGAGCCTCTTGGTGGTTATGGAAAAGGAGGGAGGAGTTGAGCTGGAAGCCAGGAGGGGAAGATGGGCAGTGACTTGGCCACCACTGCCGACCCACCATCGGGAGGGTGTTGTGGTTAAGGGTCAAAACACCCAATGAACGATGGGTACCACCTGATGACGTCAACCCCACCTGGCCAAGGCTACATTCACTTAAGGGGAATGAAGATGAGAAGCCTTTTCGGATATATTTGAAATCATGAAGAACTAATGGCAGTATACAACAAACTACATAAGATAGCTGACTTCCTCAGCAGATGTGAAGACATCATTAACAACGATCCACAAGTAAGGGACAATATAGCTAAAAAAAAGCGGTGGGTAAGCTCATACCCTACAATAAGAGGGAGCAGAAGTAATTGGTTGGGAAGCTGACTGGAGTGATGTTGAAATTGTAATGTTCAAAAAGGACAGTGTAATGTAAAGGTTTGTGCATGTTCATTTATTTTTCATGTATAGTCATTGTTCTTTTTAAATTTTAGACCACACTGTAAAATTAGAGGTGCACCAATACCACTTTTTTTCAAAGCAAGCATGGAAAACTTACGAATAGCATTTTATTTGATGTTTAAACAAATTTAAAGTTTCAGTAAGTAACTTTGATTACATTTTTTGTAATAAAGGTTTTATTAGTAATTTTGTGTTTTTTTTTATATCCCACCCATAGACCGTTAATATTAATGGACAGAGCATGTGTGACGTCACCCATTGGTTTGTGGAGATCAGAAATGAGTCGTCGAGTTTGCGTTTATGGGCGCAGCCATCGTGGTTGCGGATGTGACGATTTTAGAGGAGAGGGCGGAGTGAGAGAGGAGCCACAGACCGGTGGGCGGGATCTACAGTCTATGGGCGGGATCTGACTGACGTTAGCTGAGAGCTAACAACGCTGCTCTACCGTTACGTTAGCGAACCACTTGCACTGCCAATGTGGATGCAACTGCTGCTGAATAATTCAAGGTAAGATTTAGCTTCACTAACGCTAGGTTTTAAGTATATCTTTGTCCCATATAGTCTATGGTTATATAACATATAAGAGTCACATTGCAAAGTAAATGTGTCTGAAGTTACCATGTAAATTGTCTGTAACGTTAGCTTGCCACTTAGCTAGCTATGGTTAAACATGCTAACGTTAATTTTCTGCAATCGAAGTTTACTTCTCGTAGTATTAACGTAGTGTCAGCGAAATGCAAAACGGCGATTGTCAATGCTTAATGCTTATCATTATGTAACGCTATTAGCATATGTATAACCAAGTTTCTTATAACGTTTGGCTAACTGTAATAACCATAATGATCCGATAATGTGTTACCGTTTCCCCTTTCAGTCTATAGTTGGGGCATTTAACCTTGACATGCTGTTAAGAGCTAATGTTAGCAGAAATAAGCTCATATAACTAAGTTACTGTTGCACTAAAGAACAATGGACTGTTGTTGTTTCATGTGAATTCTCCTGGATAATTAATCAAGTACAGTTACATGCTAGTGTATGGGGCGTCGTTTGTAAAGCGGCTCACGCTGAAAATAACAGCAACATTTTGTCACATTTAGCTTTAAATAATGTTTAAAAAACTGGTCTGAAATTTTGAGGGTCACTTTCTTGCACATTTACAACAATATTTGTCAACTTGGAAATATTTTAAATAGTTAAATCCAAATATTAAATATTACAAATATTAAATCTAAATGTTAAATCTAAATATAAATCTAAATGTTGAATTTAAATATTAAATCTAAATCTAAATGTTAAATCTAAATATTAAATCTAAATGTTAAATCTAAATCTAAATGTTAAATCTAAATCTAAATGTTTCGAGTGAAACTAAATATTTAGCTAATATGCAAATGAAATGCCGGTAACCGGAAGTAACAAAATAACAGCTCGAGGAGGTCAGTGTATGTTTATATTGTCAAATAACGAATAAAAATCATCTCATCCGGGGATATGGACACTTGAACTTGGATAAACGTGATAATAACTACCTAAAATAATAAACACAGTTGGAGAAACTGTATTTGAAGAGTACTTTTAGTACTTTTAGAGTTTTTAGTGCCACTTTTATGAATGGTGCCGGACTTATGACCTGTAACCACTATAGCCAGCCACCAGGGGCTCACTTTGACTGGTCTGTCACGTTAAGCTTGCAGGTCAGCAAGAGCGTATCTATCCCCGCCCGCCCCGACAAGGCACGGTACTGTCAGCCATGGTCAGATCAAATGTCCAACGAACCAGCGTTAGCCGAGAACATTGGCAGAGCCGTCCCGGTGGCTGTACTTATTCAACAACGACAACAACAGCCTCAGGGCCGCCGCAGGCCACCTCGGTTAGTCCATCCATCCATCCATCTTCATCCGCTTATCCGGAGTCGGGTCGCGGGGGCAGCAGCTCAGTAGGGGACCCCAAACTTCCCTTTCGAGCCACATCAACCAGCTCCGACTGGGGGATCGAGGCGTTCCCAGGTCAGGTTGGAGATATAATCTCTCCACCTAGTCCTGGGTCTTCCCGAGGCCTCCTCCCAGCTGGGCGTGCCTGGAACACCTCCCTAGGGAGGCGCCCAGGAGGCATCCTTACCAGATGCCCGAACCACCTCAACTGGCTCCTTTCGACGATGAAGATGGAGCAGCGGCTCTACTCGAGCTCCTCTCGGATGACTGAGCTTCTCACCCTATCTCGGTTAGTATGTTTTCCAAAACACGTAGCTAGCATTGGATTGTTGTCAAGGTAGTAGCAAATCTCTACTATGCTAGCTACGTGATTTGGAAAACATACTTTACCGAAAGTATTACGGCCCTGAGGCTGTTGCTGTCGCTGTTGAATAAGTTTGTAGAGCCACCGGGACGACTCTGCCGATGTTCTCGACTAACGCTGATTCGTTGGACATTTTGCAGAGTGACCATGGCCGACAGTACCGTGCCTTGTCGGGGGATAGATCATAGGCCGTATATTATTAATATTACGGTCTATGGCATGTGTCAAACTCAAGGCCCGGGCCAGATGTGGCCCGCCATGTCATTTTATGTGGCCCAGGTCGAGCTTAAAAGTTTTGAGTGTCTAAAAATAAATACCAAAAAATTAATTAAGAGCGTGCTTTGACCAAAAACTACATACAGCCAAAAACGAGGCCGCGGGGAAAGCTAGCTTCATTGTGGCTGAAGAAATCGCCCACGCTTCCAAGTCTTTTTCAGAGGGAGCGTTTTTGAAGCAGTGCATGCTGAAGGTCTGTGAGCAGGTGTGTCCCGACCAGTTACAGACTTTTAAAAATGTTTATCAAGAAACACCATCGCCGACCAAGTGAAGGAACTAGCAGAAAATCTTACAACACAGCTGGCCGAGGAGACACGCAGCTACACAGCTTTTTCATTAGCTGTTGATGAAAGCACAGATAACACGGACACAGCGCAGTTATCCATTTTATTATAGGTGTAAAGTCGGACCTCTCTATCACTGAGGAGCTGTTGGATGTGGCTGCAATGCATGGGACCACGACGGGACAGGACATTTTTGATGCGATTTGGAGAAGTCCGTAAGTAAAAATGCATTGCAGTGGGAAAACTTGGTAGGATTAACTACAGACGGTGCACCGGCAATGTGTGGAGGAAAAGTGGGAAAATGCAAAAAATGAACTGTCACACGCCTCTGATAACGTATCATTGCATTATCCATCAAGAAGCTTTGTGTGGGAAGGTGCTGGGGATGGAGGACATTGTGACCACAGTCATGAAAACAGTGAACTTCACTCGGGTGCGTGGCCTGAATCACCGTCAGTTCCAGCAGTTTTTGCTGGAGATGGGCAAGAACACTGCATGTTTGCAGGTCTTATGTGTGTATGCAGACAAATTGTTGTCATCATACCATCAGTTGGATGCCAGGCTGTGTGCAGCCTTTTTTTAAAATGCTACATGTGTCATACATTTTCTTTGCAGCTCAGTTTTATGTTATTTTTCTTTATTCACTTGGACAGTTTGATCCTTCATTAATGGAGTTGTGTGGGTTTTTATAAGTTGACAAAATTTAAAAGGATTTATGTTAGAGCAACAAGCAAACATATGTTTTCTATGCAACTGTAATTGTCACTTGAATAAGTTATAATAAATAATGAGTTATTTAACATTAAGTAGTAGTTACATTTATTTTACATTACATTCGATTACATTTAGTTACATTTATAAGTTACATCTGGCCCTTTGAGGACAGCCATTATGCTGATGTGGCCCTCGGTGAAAATGAGTTTGACACCCCTGGTCTATGGGATAGATAGGCTCTTGCTGACCTGCAAGCGAACGTGACAGACCAGTCAAAGTGAGCCCCCTGGTGGGTGGCTATAGTGGTTACAGGTCATAAGTCCGGCACCATTCATAAAAGTGACACTAAAAACTCAAAGTACTCTTCAAATACAGTTTCTCCAACTGTGTTTATTATTTTAGGTAGTTATTATCACGTTTATCCAAGTTCAAGTGTCCATATCCCCGGATGAGATGATTTTTATTCGTTATTTGACAATATAAACATACACTGACCTCCTCGAGCTTTTATTTTGTTAACTTTTATTATTATTAGACTCAGGGTCCATAAAATACATCAACAACAACAACAACAACAAAAAAAAAAAAAAAAAACTTCCGGTTACCGGCATTTCATTTGCATATTAGCTAAATATTTAGTTTCACTCGAAAGATTTAGATTTAACATTTAGATTTAGATTTAACATTTAGATATAATATTTAGATTTAACATTTAGATTTAGATTTAATATTTAGATTTAACATTTAGATTTAACATTTAGATTTAATATTTAGATTTAACATTTAGATTTAGATTTAACATTTAGATTTAGATTTAACATTTAGATTTAGATTTAGCATTTAGATTTAACATTTAACATTTAGGTGTAACATTTAATATTTGGATTTAACTATTTAAAATATTTCCAAGTTGACAAATATTGTTGTAAATGTGCAAGAAAGTGACCCTCAAAATTTCAGACCAGTTTTTTAAACATTATTTAAAGCTAAATGTGACAACATTTTGCTGTTATTTTCAGCGTGAGCCGCTTTAAAAACGGCGCCCCATACTAGTGTGCATAGATATTTAACTATGAGGGGCTCAAATAGAAATTGATAATTCTTTCATTCTTTCAGAAATAAGAGTGCTGAGAGCCACGATGGCATGTTCACCCCCCGAATGCCCCAGAAGTAAGCAATAGTAATAGTTCATTTTCTTTTGCTATATATTGTACAACATTAAACTTTTACCAGACTTTTGTACAACTAAGCCAAGGTAATAATGCATTTTCAAATAGTGTGTAATTAAAAGTGCTGTTCATTTATCCTTTTTCTCTGTAGCTTAAAATATTTGCTGGGCTGGTCTGCGGTGGAAGAGACTTCTCCCTTTCTTTTACCAGTCCCTACAAGGAAGAGCTGTCCCGGACGTCCTCCTTATTCACTGAGACCTGAGAGATGTCAAGGGCGGTAACCTTGTCGCAGGAATGAACGAGAATCTGCAGCACCTCCACCTGCAGTATCCAGGCATGATAGCACAAGTGCTATAAGCTTTATATGTTACGCTGTATTTTTATATTGTGGTTTGTAATGTCAACCATTTCTACTATAATTAACAGTGTGACACTAGAGATTCAACAACCTCTTTATTATGCAGACATGTCTTGTGACAGTTAAGTTTTCCTTTATCTTAACCCACAGCAGTGTTTTATGTGTGGAATTTACACTTGTAAAAGGTGAACTACATTATTTAATTCATACATTTTAAAAAATCTTAAGTGTTTGGTGTATGTATTTTTAAGTTGATGCCCATTTCAATGTGAAATAAAGGTCCTTCTAAAGCTACATTTGTTGTTTTTCTGAAGTAACTATAATAGGAACATCCAGCATTGTAGTCATACAAGAAGACTTTGGAAATTTCATAGAATTTGTAATTGATTAAAAGTGTCTTTCTATTTTGGCTTTAATACACAAATAAACGTTTTGAACTAGGTGCTGTTTAATCTGTGCAGGGCTATTGTAAAATCATAACGTATGATCAAATTGCAAAGGAGAATTAAACTATTTAATTGCCGTAACTGTAATGATTAAATCAAATGTATTAGGTACATTTGATTTAATCATTACAGTTACTGACATTTTCAAAGTATGAAAACTATAAACCATACAAGGGCATGCAATGTCAATATTTAATTTAATATCAGTACATAAATACATAAAATTTACAAGACCCTTTATGTGAAATTACCAAAAATACTTTCACCTGGGAAAGTGGTGACTGCTAGAGTATTTTCATTATTTTATTCCAGTTTAATATTTATAAAATAGTTTTAATCCACTACTTTAATGTTACTACGATCACCTATCAAACTACAGCAGAAACTAAGTCAACCACAAGAAATTGAACCTCTAAATACCAAGTGCTAAAAGTTAGTCCGTCCTTTCAGCAGAAGAAGCTGAACCAAAAATTATTTTCTGGCATCATTATAATCAGAACACATTTGAGAACTTTGGATGTGGTCAACGCAGTCGGTTTTCCACATCCAGATGAAATGGCACCAAATACACCGCTCTATACACCAGGTCTTCCTTCTGTAGGCTCTGGTCATTCAGTTTTCAGTGTGGATACCTTTGTAGTTACAGTAAAGACAAACATGTAGTTAAGGCATGGTAGATCACAATAAATTATATTAATATATGAGCTAATATATGAGACACACTAAATATTGCATTTAAATTAATAATACCGGCTTGTCTCTGAAAAACTGATCTTCCTCAAAGTGTGAACTGCAAACGGGACTTTTCGTGGTTCCATTTGCTGGTCTCTCTCTCCTCATGTTCACCAACCCTTGCTTCAGCCTGGCATCATCAAAAGGGAGTCTGTTTGGAAAGAAATTCATGTTTCATACATCCCGAAGGTGTATATACTATCAATTCACACTAACAAGGCACCACATCTGCTGTATGCATCTGTAATGCAAATGATTGAAATTTATATTTAATAGATTAATATAACGTAATACCCCAATGTAACTTTACAATAATGTCTAATTGTTTCATGTGCGCCATTTTATCGCTAACAATCTGACCCACTCCCCCGGCCGGAGACCTCCAAGTCAACGCGCTCCCGCCCGCAGCTTTGTCGGTGTGGTGATGGTGATGCTGTGTGGGTGCTGCCGCGGCGAGGGTGACAGGGTATATGCCACAGGGTATATGCCCGGTAACCTCTCGCCCAGAAAGATATGCAACCCCGACTGGGGTGCGGTGTGCCGGGCTCGCCCTGGCCGTCCTTCGTCCACCTCCGGGTAACGTTGCCCAAACTTTCGGGATATATTTGAGTCAAAAGCAGGTCTACGTTTGACTTACAAATCCGCCACACGAAACTCAGATGTGAGGGGTTATTTCTAAATCACACGCTGTCCCAAATCGATCTTACCCCGTGCTAATCAGGTTTATGAATTTGCAATATAACGTTAGCTACATCAGGCTTTGATTTTAAGCTAACGTTACCATTACATGCACATCAATTAGCACTAATACCACCTATTACAGATCACAGGCGAGGTCGTTGGCGAGATCGGTGCATATACTGTAATCGACTGTAACATTAAATATATTTTAATATGTTTATCCATAGACTGTATGCGATTATACGGTCTGCATACCATTAGTTAGCCCGCTAGCTTGCTTAGCAAGGTGCAATCTAGTAGCTAGCTAACTGATATTAATTGAGATGCTAACGTTGGCTAACGAAAAACTGTGTTAAAACAAAATATAATTTTACTTACCGGAAAAACTGAACTACCGATTCCTTTGAGTGTCTTGCCGTGCAACCGAACGCTGAACAAGACAATATTATCCGACCAAAGTGTCACAGTCACTGCGATGAAACGTAGGCAACCCCCGTGCCATGGACAAGCTTTGATTGACAGGCCGTGAACTGTCAATCACACCATAGCCACGCCCTAAAACAACCCCTGCTTTATCGCCGATTTTAAAATCAACGAGACCGTAATTTAAAAAATGAACATCATTCTGTGTTGCAAAAGACTTAAAACTAGCGATCGAGACCTCAAACTCATTATGAAGATGTTTACTGAGGTAATAAATCAAGTGAGAAGTGGCTCATTTCTCCATAGACTTCTATAGAAACCAACTTCTTTTGCAATCACGCGTCGCCCTCTGCAGGAATTCAGATAGAATGCAGGTTTAAGTTACTTCCGCAGTGGTTGCACTTTGCCGAACCGGATGCTCTGTCCATTAATATTAACGGTCTATGATCCCACCCTGACTTGCAGGTGCATTTTTCATTTATATATTTGTTTTTTGTATATAATTTAATGAAGGGCAAAACATTTCTCATTGCTTTACCAAGCACTTACTAATAACTATGAAAAACATCAGTCAGAACTTTGTAATAACCATCCAGACACTGTTTACAGTTTTACAGACCAAACCTTAACAAAGTATTAACTATTTAACAAGGTATTATAGTCATCTGTTGCAACTTAATAATAACCATCCAGACACTGTTTATAGACGGTTTACAAACCAACTAGTAACCCTTACCAAAGTACTAATTATCTATCTAAATGTTTATAGATGGTTTATAAAGCATTTATTAACTATTTAACAAGGTATTATAGCCATCTGTTGCAACTTTATAATAACCATCCAGACACTGTTTATAGACGGTTTACAAATCAACTAGTAACCCTTAACAAAGCACTACTAATAATTAGTAATCATTAATTATAATTTAATTGTTTGTTAAAAGTAAACTGACTGTTTCCTAACAGTTAAATGCTAATTAACAAACTGTCAATTTACAATTAGTAAACATTATTTATTATAATTTAATTGTTTGTTAACAGTAAACTGACTGTTTCCTGATAATTAACTCATCTCCAACATCCTGCTTCACACGTTGAAGGATCTCAGCTTCCTCAGGAAATAGAGTCTGCTCATCCCCTTCTTGTAAACAGCAGTGCTGTTGATCCTCCAGTTCAGCCTGCTGTCGATGTTGACACCCAGGTATCTGTACTCCTCAACCATGTCCACGTCACTTCCCAGGATGCTGCGGAGCCGTTCCCTTCCTTCTGAAGTTGATCACCATCTCTCTGGTCTTATCTACGTTCAGCAGCAGGTGATTCTTACCAGACCACTCCACAAAGTCATCCACCAGTGCCCTGTACTCTCCCTCCTGTCCATCCCTTATACACCCAACAACTGCAGAGTCATCAGAAAACTTCTGTAGGTGACACGACTCTGAGTTGTACTGGAAGTCTGTGGTGTATAAGGTGAACAGAAAAGGAGACAGCACATTCCCCTGTGGGGCCCCCGTACCACTCACCACCACATCAGACTGCAATTCTGACAGTGCCGCCACCGCCATCCAGGTGCAAATGAGGTCGCTGCAGAAGATAGATGACAGAGTCATCCACTCCCAGATGAGGCTGGTAGGCAAACTGTAGAGGGTCCAGAGAAGAACTCACCTGCAGCCTCAGGTAGGCCAAGACCAGCATCTCCAGCACCTTCATCACTTGGGATGTGAGAGCCACTGGGCGGTAGTCCTTAAGGCTAGATGGAGTCGCCTTCTTGGGGACCGGGACAAGGCAGAACGTCTTTCACAGCAGCGGCACCCTCTGCAGGCTCAGGCTCAGGTTGAAGAGGTACTGGAGAACACCAGACAGCTGACTGGCGCAGGTCTTCAGGACCCTGGGGCTGATGCAGTCCGGGCCAGCAGCCTTGCGCTGGTGAAGCCTCTCCAGCTGTCTCCTCACCTGGCCAGGTGTGAATGTAAAGCAGGGGGGGCTTGAAGTGTCAGTGGGGGGAGGGGAAATGTGCTGTAGTGGTGGGGGGCGTGAGCTGACTGCAGGAGGGCTGACTACAGGGGAGTGAGGAGGGAGGTGTGGGAACAAAAGAGGGGGGGCAATGAGGTGGTATAGGGGGTTGGTGGAGTGGTAGAGGAGGCAGGGGATGGCTGTGAGCTAAACCTATTGAAGTAGTGGTTTAGCACGTTTGTTCTCTCCCTGCAGCCTAGTGTTTGTCCTCTTCTAGCCCCACACCCAGTGATCTCTTTCATCCCTGTCCACACCTCCCTTATGTTGATCTGCTGGACACTGGCCTCCAGCTTCCTCCTGTAAGTGTTTTTACACTCCCTCAGTTTATGCCGCAGTCTGTGCTGTACTTCCCTAAGCTCCTGTCTGTCCCATGACCTGAATGACCTTAATGAATGAAATCATGATATGATCAAATGAAAAAATTATGAAACGTATAGATTTTATGAAAAGCATTTAGAAACATTGGACTATATGATGATTGTTTATAGAAACATTTGTTTTCCACATTTTAAATATATTACAATATGATTTAAAATATAAAGGACATAATAGTGACCATAACAGTTGATTATATTTCAGATATGACATATAATGAAGTGTTTTAGTCAAAGAGTTCAAATGTTGATAATCAGAGATGAAATCAGATGAATGTTTTTGTGTTTGAGTCTCAGATCTGCTTTACAGTGCAGAGTGTGTGTGATGGTGAACAGACTGAACTTTGATTTCAGCAGCTGATCTTCAGTCAGTGTTTCTATCCACAGGAGAGACTCTCAGTCCTGCAGAGGACACAGAGACACTGAGGAACCAGTTGACCCAAACCCAAACCCAGGATAGAGAGGCTGAGTGAATATGGTGTTGAAGGTGTGGAGGTGGATCAGTGAGTCAGAGGAGACTGTGTAGAAGGACAGAGAGCCAGCAGGAACGTCCACATACACTGCTACTCTGTTAGAGACAAAGCAGGAAGTGAGGGCTCTTTCTCTCTTATTGTGCCAGACAGAGTAACCACGTTCATCAGAGCAGATCAGTCTCCAGGAATGATCATTCCTTCCAAACACACAATCTTTACTGTCTCCTTTCCTTCTGATTCCTCTGTAACTCACTGATATATCAACCTCTCCTCTCCTCTCGACCTCCCAGTAACAGCGACCAGTCAGACCATCTCTACACAGCAGCTGATACCAGCGGTCAAATCTGTCTGGATGATCAGGATATGACTGATCCTCCTCCACATCTGTCACCGTCCTGTTGTTGTCAGACAGTTTGAGGTATCTGTTTACTGTGTTTGTGTCCAGTTCCAGTTCACAGACATCTGATGTAGAGAACAAGACACAATACAGCTGCAGGTTATCATCTGATAATTTATTAACAACTTTACTGACAACAACTGAAAGAAAACCCTTCAAACGTTGATTTCATATTCAGCTGTGAGGGACGTTTAACAATCCAGTTCTATCAACATGAAGAGTTCCTGAACATGAGAGTCAATTATTCTCTGTATAGCTACACTCCTAGCCAATCAGATGGCTTTGTTGGGGGAGTTGAAAAGAAAGGAGGACAGTCGTGTGCAACTTTCAATTTGGTAACTAGTTATCCTGTAGTTTTAAGGTAAGTTCAGGCAGGTTAGCTGTGTTTGTGTTTTCATTAGCTTTGAAGGTGATAACTGTTAACGGTTGACTTGTTTAAGCTAGCGCCGCCGTGAGGGACAGAAACCCGGACTTCACTGGAGGACCAGGGCTGTGGCTGTGGGGTTGCTCGACGTTTCAGTGAGGCTGCTCTAAAATTTAGAGTTTACATTGACACACAAAGCCTAGACACATGTGGACCAATACAGACTAGACCGTTACAAATATTTGGTTATTTCAAAAATCCGATATTTGGCTGATATATTTTAAAAACCAGAAACGCGTTACAAAACATGAACAGATTTCCCTAACATTAGTTATTTGTATTTATTTATGAGTTCACACTAAAATAATATAATAATTTGTTTTATTGTCACAACAGAACATCAAAATATATTAAAGCTCTGATAAATTGTAGAAAAATACAAACTTAAGATATGAAACTTAAAGTTCAACGAATACAGACTATGCAACGCCATCACTAACAGGGACGTTGTAGAGCGTCCTCTGGTGGACAGACTATGCAACGCCATCACTAACAGGGACGTTGTAGAGCGTCCTCTGGTGGACAGACTATGCAACGCCATCACTAACAGGGACATAGTAGATAGTCCTCTGGTAGACAGACTATGCAACACCATCACTTACAGGGACGTTGTAGAGCGTCCTCTGGTGGACAGACTATGCAACGCCATCACTAACAGGGACGTTGTAGAGCGTCCTCTGGTGGACAGACTATGCAACGCCATCACTAACAGGGACATAGTAGATAGTCCTCTGGTAGACAGACTATGCAACACCATCACTAACAGGGATGTTGTAGAGTGACCTCTAGTGGACAGACTATCCATTGCCATCAGACAACACAGAAAGAGAAATTTATTTGCATTATACATACCTGGCTGTACTACACATTTAATTTTACTAGACAAATTAAAAATACTGAAGTAAAAAAAAAAGTAATGTCTGCCACACTGCTTTAAACTCTGCTGGGTCTTCTTCAGGCCTAACCCAGCAGGGTGGAAACCTTTCATTAATTATGAGTTTAAAGCAGTGTTGCAGACATTACATGTTTTTCACTTTTGAAATACCGCTATAGCTCATAGTGAGTAAAGTTCCACAGTGGAGGCACCGAGTTATTGGTTGTTGATTATTTCTTTATAGTTACATGTGCCTATAATAACAACATTCCCTGGTAAAGGGAGATTTAGCCAATTCACCATAATAAGCAAACTCATCTCAAATTATACTTCCAGCACCAGGAAGGGGTTAGTGTATCACACAGCTGAGTTTTCTTAGAGCAAACTTAAAACACACTCACACTTCCTTGGACCAGGTCTCAGTCTCTGCGGTCCACCATGGTCCACCCTGCAGGAAGACACAAAGACACAATCCACTTCATGCTCCAGGGCTGTGGATAATTGCAAGGTTTAACCATCATATTGTGAAATGAGAGAGAGTGAGACTACGTCAAATCTGCAGCTTGTTCAAGTCAAAGTCAGGGCAATGCTGCTAAAGCTGTCACAGTGTGGTTACACTTAAGCCGCCTACACATGATACGCAATTTGCTCTCTGCGCACCGCTAGGTAGGACGCAGAGCAAAGCACAGCGCAGGTAAACGTCACTAAGGGTGGCAAGGCAGCTATTTTCTGTTGCTAGGTAATGACATGCCATTATCTCATTGGTTGCGCGTAGGAAAACTTGAAGTAATTTGAACTTTGAGTGCAGATCAAAGCGACTAACCCTGCCACAAGGTGGGATGTGCACACAATAATTTTATTTTTTAAATTTTGATATGCTAAAATAGTCTTTAGAGGCATTAGTTAACTCTGGTGTGTTCCTGTGAGAGAAAGAAAAGTTTGATTTGATTTTAAAGGGTAACTTTTTTTTAAAATAGTTTTTGTTAATGCCAATTGAATCTCTACGGTGGCCCAGAAGATCCTCCATTGAACATTAACCAGAGTTTCTCAGTTAGTGACAAAAAATCAATAAAATTAAGTCTTTGTCCGTCCATACCTGAGAGTGTCCAGTCTGCAGTTTGGATCCTCCAGTAAAGCAGAAAGCCGCTTCACTCCTGAGTCTCCTGGATAATTGTAGCTCAGGTCCAGCACTCTCAGATGGGAGGGGTTGGATCTCAGAGCTGATGCCAGAGAAATACAGCCTTCCTCTGAGATCATACAGAATGAGAGACTACACACACACACACGCAGTTGGTCATGACAATTCAGGTACAACTTAGGCCATTTCCTGGAAGCAATACATAACAATTACCTTGAGTGCTAGAAAGGGTTGGGGCTTAGCTGTAACAAGAACTAATGTTGTGTACCAACTTGAAAATTTCCCCATTTGCAGATGCAGAGGCTTTTTCAGCCGAACGACGGCCAGACAGCTCTGTAGTCTAGTCAGTAAGTAATATTAGCTGGCTTGCTATGTCTTGTGTCATTAGCTCTGTTAGCAGAGTTGTTGACCCGCTGGAGTTAGATTAGAAGTAATGTAATCATAACAAATGCATGTGTAGAAGTATCAATATTTATGAAAGCAGTGTAGAAGTAAATTACTGTGAAACTGTAGGGACACAAATCAACAACAAAAAAATATGAATGATACAGAATGTAGGGCTGCACAATTAATGGAATTTTAATCACGATCACGATTTGGGCTTCCCACGATCAAATTTGCGTGATCGCGCGTTTAAAATAAGTCATTCCGTTCATAGAACACTCCGTTCATTTTTTTTGCAATGTGAAACATCTATTCTTTAACTGTCTATGGCCAACATAGCCACCGTCTGATCACGTGCCTCCTTGAGCCAATCAGAGTTGTTCCCTGTACCGCGCAGCTTAGTTGCTAGATGTAGTCAAAGAGGACAGCAAAACTTCCACAACAGATAGTTATAGACCCATTTCTTCTTTAAAGCCGTGCCTGTGTTGAATCTTTCTATTCTCTCTCCTCTTACTCTCTGCGCAGCCCGGACACACAGCGCTGGTCCACACTTCTGATATTTGTTTACAGTTTTAATTTTTTATTAACACAGCTGTATACTGTAAAATATGAGGGCCAAACCTGTATTTGCAATGTTTCCGCGGGTAACTACTATCGCGGCCGCCACGGCAGAGAACACAGAAGATGTTATTGAATGCAACTAACTTCAGTTGGTATAGTAACAGCGTGTGAGACAGAGCTGCTGGACCTGGACCTGGGCCAGAGATGTGACCCATGGCCAGAATATCAAAGTTCATAAAAATGCAGCGCAGTGAGAATACAGATTTTTCGTACACACAACGAGTGTTTCCACCATTAGATCCGTGCTGGACCCGTTCATAATGATCAACCATCTCTCTGTGAGTACTCCATCGCACTCCCCCTCTCTCCCTAGCTCTTTTATTCAGTTATTGTTGAAAACAAGTGAAGGAGCTTTCTCTGAGATGCATTTTAAAAAAAAAATATATCCTACGCTATTTATTTCAAATAGCTAATTTTCATTTACATGTGTTGCAGCTGTATGCTTATACAACTTCAACATAAATAGAATGTAGCATAATATGGATGTGAAAGCAGTTATAAACAGCAAATAAAAAATAAAAAAGAGGACAGAGCTTCACAGCTTCTATCTGACAATGTACAGCCACTCAGTCTGAAAGGGATTAAAAAAAATCCAATCCAATATATAACATAGGAAGAAAATAACTGCTCAGAGGGTGATGCTTTTTATTTAACTGAACACCAACCTGAGAGTTTCCAGTCTGCAGTGTGGACTCTTCAGTCCAGCCGACACTAGCTCCACTCCTGAATCCTGCAGGTTGTTGTTACTCAGGTCCAGCTCTCTCAGACTAGAGGACTGGGAGCTGAGAACTGAGGACAGAGCTTCACAGCTTCTCTCTGACAGGTTACAGTCTTTCAGGCTGAAAATGAATCAGCAGAACAGATGCTGTTCATGCTACAACATGAACACATTATAATCACATTATAATTAAAGCAAAACTGCATTTAGTCTGAATAGTTGTGTGTGCACGTACAGAGCTTTGTTGGAGGCTTTGACCACTGGCAGCAGCCTCAGAAGACCCTTCTCTGAAGCAGAGTATTTCTTCAGGTCAAACACATCCAGATCTTTTTCTGATGACAGTAAGATGAAGACTAGAGCTGACCACTGAGCAGGAGACAGTTTATCTGTGGAGAGACTTCCTGAACTCAGGGACTGTTGGATCTCCTCCACTAGAGAACCATCATTCAGTTCATTCAGACAGTGGAACAGATTGATGCTTCTCTCTGCAGACAGATTCTCACTGATCTTTGTCTTGATGTACTCAACTGTTTCCTGATTGGTCTGTGAGCTACTTCCAGCATAGGTCATCAGACCTTGTAGGTGTTTCTGATTGGTCTGCAGTGAAATACCCAAGAGGAAGCGGAGGAACAAGTCCAGGTGTCCATTTGGACTCTGCAAAGCTTTGTCCATAGCACTCTGATGGAGATGATTTAATTTAGGTTTGACTCTGAAGACTTTAGGCAGCCGGGAGGTTGTTTTTTCTTCTGCCAGCAGGTTGACTCCAGAGTTGGTGAAGGTCAGATGGACATGAAGAGCAGCCAGGAACTCCTGAACACTCAGATGGACGAAGCAGAACACCTTGTCCTGGTACAATCCACTCTCCTCTTTAAAGATCTGTGTGAACACTCCTGAGTACACTGATGCTGCTCTGATATCGATGCCAGACTCTGTCAGGTCTGATTCATAGAAGATCAGGTTGCCTTTCTGCAGCTGCTCAAAAGCCAGTTTTCCCAGAGACATGATCATCTTCTTTGTCTTTTTATTCCAGTTCGAATCAGTCCCGGATCCTCCATCATACTTTATGTTCTTCAGTTTGGACTGAACCACCAGGAAGTGGATGTACATCTCAGTCAGGGTCTTTGGCAGCTCTCCTCTCCCTCTCCCTCCTCTCTTCAACACCTTCTCCAGAACTGTAGCAGTGATCCAGCAGAAGACTGGTATGTGGCACATGATGTGTAGGCTTCGTGATGTCTTGATGTGGGAGATAATTTTGCCGGCCTGCTTCTTGTCTCTGTATCTCTTACTGAAATAATCCTCTTTCTGTTGGTCAGTGAATCCTCTGACCTCGGTCACCATGTCAACACACTGAGCAGGGATCTGAGTGGCTGCTGCGGGTCGTGTGGTTATCCAGAGACGAGCAGAGGGAAGCAGTTTCCCCCTGATGAGATTTGTCAGGAGCACATCCACTGAGGTGGACTCTGTAACATCAGTCAGGATCTCAGTGTTGAGGAAGTCCAGAGGAAGTCGACACTCATCCAGACCGTCAAAAATGAACACAACCTGGACCTCTTCAAACCTGCAGATTCCTGCTTCTTTGGTTTCACTAAAGAAGCAATCAACAAGTTCTACCAAGCTGAACTTTCTCTCATTCAGCACATTCAGCTCTCTGAAGGTGAATGGGAATATGAACTGGATGTCCTGGTTGGCTTTGCCTTCAGCCCAGTCCAGAGTGAACTTCTGTGTTAAGACCGTTTTCCCAATGCCAGCCACTCCCTTTGTCATCACGGTTCTGATTGGTTCATCTCTTCTAGGTGGAGCTTTAAAGATGTCTTCACATCTGATTATTGTTTCTGGTGTGTCTGGTTTCCTGAATGCTGTTTCAATCTGTCTGACCTCATGTTCTTCATTGACCCCTGCAGCCCCTCCCTCCATGATGTAGATCTCTGTGAACATCTGATGCAGAACGGTTGGGTTTCCTGCTTGAGCAATCCCCTCAAACACACACTGGAACTTTATCTTCTGGTTAGTCTTGAGTTTACGCTGACAAACTTTAGAATGACTTCCTGAATGACAAGTAAAATCAATAAGTCAAAGAACATATTTCAACATTCAAATAATAAGTATATATTTTAATGCATTTTTTCAGACATTAGTAAATGTCCCATTTTTAAATGTGTTAAAATCCTCTTACTGCTCTGCAGACGGTCAGCCAGCTCCTCCTGCTTCATTCTCCTCAGGAAGTGAAGTGTGATCTTCAGAAATGCTTCTCTGCTCCTCCTCCTCTCCTCTTCATCCTCACCCTCCAAAACCTCCTCATCCTCCCTCTGACTCTCTAAGCATTCTGGGTAATCTGGACATAGAACCTTCTGAAACTTCTTAAGCTCGTTCTTTACAAAAGTGACGATGTTCTCCTCCAGCAGCTGGACCAGAATGATAAAGTCAACATTTAGTTTAAAGAACTCAACATGTGATTCGTCTATCAGTCTGAAGGCCTACTTGTTTGAAAAGAGCAGCATGGAGATTATTGGGATCTGAATGGTAGTTCATCATTTAATCTGTAGATAATAATGGAAATATTTGTTTAATATGTACACACCATAAATATGGAGTCCAGGTCTGTTTGCTGCTGCAGGTCAGACTGACCATCGAGGTCCTCTGAGCTCTCCTGGTGAACTCTGTAGAGAAAACATCAAGTTTAAGGACATTTAATGATCTGTGCACAGTCCTGATGATGACACAATGGCAACTTTGGCTATTGAGGAGTGTTATGTGGTTCAGGACTAGGATTGGGCATCGTTTGGGTATCGTTATCAGCACTGTTTCCTGGCAATTCAAGACTAAGTGCAAAGAGACAATACAGGAATACTGGGGACTCTAACTAACAGGGCTCCAACACCAGGAACATGTGGTCTGGACTAAGAACCATCGCAGACTACAGAAGAAGTGCTCAGGTAACCTGGACCTGATGGCCAAGCTCTTAAAGCCCATGTTGCAAGTTAACCACCACTGTTGATTATTGGGTACAAAAAACACTCAAGATATGTATATCATTTTTAAAAATGTCTCCAAATAGTGTTAAAAGTTAGTTTTTGGTCATTTTTGGTGTTCGCGGGTTTATGAAGTGAATTTGGCGATGACGTCACGGAGGGGAGTTAAATCTCAGCCCGGCACTAGAACTACGGTGACTGACTGGGATGTGGAAGAGGAGGAAAGGGCAGCAGCCGAATAATTATGAACCTACCAGACGTGAGAAGGCAAATGAGGAATTGTCAAGATTGTGGGGAAGTCTTCTTCATTTATCTCCTTCATTTATCTCCTTTATTTTAGCAACGCAGCAGTGCATACAATGACTTTACTTTTTACTGTCAGTGAATAGCACCGAGTGAACGTCAACGTTTTCTTTTGATCTAATGACAGTGATCATGTCGTTAGTTCAGATAAGTACTGGTACACTTATCTAGATATAGTAATAGAAAGCATCCCCGAGTGTTATTTCTAAGTGTTTACCTCTTCCTCCGGTGAAAACATGTCGCTGTTTGGCCGGTGCTTGTGTGTGTGGCGGCGAAGCTGCGGTGGCGAGCGGGTGCTGTAGGCGAGTGAGCCTCTGGTCGGGAAGCGAGCCCCTCCGGTCGGGGAGCGAGCCTCTCCGGTCGGGAAGCGAGCCTGCTGCCGGTCGGGGAGCGAGCCGGTCGGGGAGTGATCCGCCGGTCGGGGAGCGAGCCCCGCGATCAGCTGATCTGAAGATGTCTAAATCCGTTTGTGACATTTCAGGCAGGATCATGGTCTTCCCCAACCAGCACGCACCAGTATTGTAATTGTTTATATTTCAAACATCACGGCAGGTTGATTGTGGGCGACAACGCGGTCGTGTTAGCTTACCGAAACTCTACTGCCGAAGTTGCTGGCTGGCTACGCGACGTTAGCTATATCCGCTAGCATCCGTACAGGCTAACTATGGCCAGTTAGCTTTGTGTGTAACGTCACAAACCCCCCATCTCGTATTTTGTTCAATACAATTATGGTACTACAGGTGCACTAATGCCACATGTATGATGTTGACAACATGGACGCATATAGGCAACACCAAAGGCAGTCGTAATATTTACCTAGCAGGCTAGGCTAACGCTGTTGTGCTAACGTCCGGCGGCGTAGCGTTAGTCTAAACTTATGAAAAGCCGAACAACACCCCTGTCTAAGCTGTGTTTCACTTTCCCTCCAATATTATTATAAATATAATAAAGTCACATGGACTTGATCGAGACCATAGACTGTTAATATTAAAGACCAGAAGCCACATTAGACCAGACCAGTGGTAAATACAACGCAGGCTGCTCTGTTATCTCCCCAACGTGACGTCATGCAATGCATTGTGGGGGGAAAATGAAACACTGTAAAATTGTGCCCATTTTTCGATATATATTCAGTTTTGCGATATCCAACACCATCAAAAACAATGGATAACAGTTCAAATATTTACTACCAACAAGCAAATTGCACAAATTCGTTGCAAAATTAAACCTGCAACATGGACTTTAAGGTGTCTGCAGATCAACTGGAAGATTTCTTTATTCTGCTATTATATTATATGCTGATAATTCTTAGTCTTTATATATAGTAATAATATATATAGTAATATAATAATAGTCTTTAAGAACTTTAAAAGTCCAGTCTTTTATTTTGTATGTAAATACAGTATGAAACATATTCAAGTGTATTATTATTCTCAGGAGAGACAGATAATAACAAAGTTCATTTTCAAATTATTACCTTCCATCAGCAGCTCCTCCATCTTTAAACCCAATATAACGACTTATAGACCAGTCACTTTTCATGGACACACAGCTGGGTCCAGGTCCTGGTTCCTGTCTTTGCTGCAGACTAATACAAACAAAGGGACGATTATTTTTAACTAGTTATATTATTAGATACTTTAATCAATTTGCGCTGTTTTATTATTACAAACCCAATTCCCAAAAAAGTTGACACTACAAATTGTGAGTATAAAAGGATTGGAATAATTTACAAATCTCATAAACTTATATTTTATTCACAATAGAATATATATAACATATCAAATGTTGAAAGTGAGACATTTTGAAATGTCATGCCAAATATTGGCGCATTTTGGATTTCATGAGAGCTACACATTCCAAAAAAGTTGGGTTAGGTGGCAATAAGATGTAAATGTGCTGTATTTATATAGCGCTTTTCTAGTCTTAACGACTACTCAAAGTGCTTTTACATCATACAGGATACATTCACCATTCACACACACATTCATACTCTGCTCATCAGATAAACACTCACACACATTCACACTCCGATGCGCAGCATCGGGGGGCAGCGTCTTGCCCAAGGACATCACGGCAGGTTGATTGTGGGCGATTGTGACTTGGGCAGCGTCTTGCCCAAGGACACTTCGACATAGGACTGCAGGGCCGATTGAACCACCAATCTTCCAATTGGCAGGCAACCGCTCTACCGCTGAGCCTTTAAACATTCACCATTCATACATTGTGGCCGAGGATGCCATACGGATGTTCAGTGTCTTGCCCAAGGACACTTTGACATGGCCCCTGCAGGGCCAGGGATTGAATCCCCAACCTTCTGATTGGCAGGCAACCGCTCTACCACTGAGCCACAACCGCCCACGCCGGAGGCCGGAAAAGTTAAAATTACATCTAAGGAACAGCTGGAGGACCAATTTGCAACTCATTAGGTCAATTAGCAACATGATTGGCTATATAAAGAGCCTCTAAGAGTGGCAATGTCTTTCAGAAGTCAAGATGGGCAGAGGATCACCAATTCCCCCAATGCTGCGGTGAAAAATAGTGGAGCAATATTAGAAAGGAGTTTCTCAGAGAAAAATTGCAAAGAGTTTGAAGTTATCATCATCTACAGAGCATAATATCATCCCAAGATTCAGAGAATCTGGAACAATCTCTGTCTGTAAGGGTCGACGCCGGAAAACCAGACTGGATGCCTGTGATCTTCAGGCCCTTAGATGGCACTGCATCACATACAGGAATGCTACTGTCATGGAAATCACAACATGGGCTCAGGAATACTTCCAGAAAACTTTGTCGGTGAACACAATCCACCGTGCCATTAAAGCTCTATACAGTACGTCAAAAAGAAGCCCTATCTAAACAGGATCCTGAAGCACGGGCGTTTTCTCTGGGACAAGGCTAATTTAAAATGGACTGTGGCAAAGTGGAAAACTGCTCTGTGGTCAGACGAATAAAAATATGTAGTTTGTTTTGGAAAACTGGGACGCCATGTCATCCGGACTAAAGAAGACAAGGACAATCCAAGATGTTATCAGCGCTCAGTTCAGAAGCCTGCATCTCTGATGGTCTGGCGTTGCATGAGTGCGTGTGGCATGGGCAACTTACACATCTGGAAAGGCACCATCAATGCTGAAAGGTATATCCAAGTTCTAGAACAGTATATGCTCCCATCCAGACGACGTCTCTTTCAGGGAAGACCTTGCATTTTCCAACATGACAATGCCAGACCACATACTACATAAATTACACCATCATGGCTGAGTAGAAGGAGGATTTGGGTACTGAAATGGCCGCCTACAGTCCAGGTCTTTCACCCATAGAAAACATTTGGCGCATCAAAAAGAGGAAGATGCGACAAAGAAGACCTAAGACAGCTGAGCAACTAGAAGCCTGTATTAGACAAGGATGGGACAACATTCCTATTCTAAACTTGTCTCCTCCATCCCTAGACGTTTGCAGACTGTTATAAAAGAAGAGGGGATGCCACACCGTGGGAAACATGGCCTTGTCCTTTTTTGAGATGTGTTGATGCCATGAAATTTGAAGTCAACTTATTTTTCCCTTAAAATTATAAATGTTCTCAGTTTCAACATTTGATATGTCATCTATGTTGTATTCTTAATAAAATATTGAAATTTGAAACTTCCACATCATTGCATTCTGTTTTTATTCACAATTTGTACACTGTCCCAACTTTTTTGGAATTGGGTTTGTAGATGGCTCAAACTGAAAAGCTCATTTGGATAAATTCTGGAATTTAAAATCAAAATCGTGTTTTTTAGTAAGGATCCTACGCACAGTTTTATAAATAAGACCCCTGGACTGTATGACTTAGCCATGGGTTGTTTTGGTTTCCTTTGTAGTTCAGTGTGCCGATGTGCAATCGGCACAATGACTATTATTGCCCATACTTATTTCTTATTCTCCATCTTCCGCCAAATTTCGTCCCGCTACTAGTCCCAAAGCGTTGCCAACACGCGCACCACATTACACCGACATGTGGGTAATGATGGGTGGGGAATGGTGTGCTATGACTTTTCTAAGAGATTTGCCGCGTGGTTTTACCGAAATCGGCAAAAAAGCGGCAACATTTTCTCATTGACTTGAATGGGAAATGTTCGGGAAATCGCTCAACATTGCTCAAAATGCCCCCTCTTTGGGACCATGCTGTATCATCATACTTTAACGTAGAAACATGATTAAAAGTTTAAACCAAAGACAAGACTTTGGCGTTTATTGGGCTGAATGGGCGTTCAGATATCAAGCACAGTTTCTCCCAAATCCCAGTTTACGTATCGTCCCGTTTTCAGACCGTCTCAGATTTTCCAATGTGTGTGTATGTGGTGGAATGTTCAGAGTTAGAGTGGAGGACAGAGTGGGGGGCTTCGGTACGGATCTATGGAAGTTTCCCAAACAAATTGCTCTCTCTCCTCCAGTTTTCAGTCTTCAGACTTCATTATTGGTGAAAATGTAGAAAATCTTGTTCCGGTCGCAGACATGTAACTATGGAGTCTATCGGACTTAAATTGTTGGCTGTGATCTACCAACTGTCGACAGAAGCTATGAAAAAACCAGTACGATTCAGTGATTTCTTCCCCAAACAAATTGCTCTCTCTCCTCCAGTTTTACCTCTTTAGACATCATAGTTGGTCAAAATGTAGGGAATCTTGTGCCGGTCGCAGACATGTAACTATGGAGTCTATCGGACTAATACTTTTCGCGCTAGGCTCACCAACTGCTGACAGGTAACATTAAAAAAAGTATCTCGCCCCTTTTCTGATGAAATCACCATAGCAACAGGTTCTGTTACTGAGAGGACAGAGGGAGGGGCTGCAGCACGACAGAGACAGACACACACACACACACACACACAGAGAGACACAACACACACACACACACACACACACACACACACACACACACACACACACATAAACACACAGACAGACACACACACATACACACTCACACACACACACATACAGAAACATACACACGCACAGACACACACAGAGAGACACACAACACACACACACACACAGCACAGACACACACACACACACAGAGAGACACAACACACACACACCACACACACACATACACACCACACACACACACACACACACACAACACACACAGAGAGAGACACACAACACACACACATCCACATACACACCACACACACACACACACACACACACAGACACACAACACACACACACCCACATACACACCACACACACACACACACACAGAGACACACAACACACACACCCACATACACACCACACACACACACAGAGAGACACACAACACACACACACCCACATACACACCACACACACACACACACACACACACACAGAGAGAGACACACAACACTAGCTAGTTACTAACCTAGCTCTGGGGAGTCATTCCCCGGAGTCCTTTTGTTCTTTTTCTCCCAGCATGTTTCCTCGGATCAGGAGGCTCCAAAATCATGGTTGCTGCTGTCGCCATGGTCCCGCTACACGTTCCCTTCCCTGCCACGATCTGCGGTGCCCAGCTACGTCCTGCTGTGCCTTGTAATGCTGCACAGTGCCTTGCTATGCCATGAACTACTACAAAGAACTACTACAAACTACTATTATTTTGATTTAATTTTTAGGGACTGTTATTGCCACTCTTCATTCTAACCCCAACCGGTCGTCAGACACCGCCTACCAAGAGCCTGGGTCTGTCCAAGGTTTCTTCCCAAAGGGGAGTTTTTCCTTGCCACTGTCGCACTGTTGCTTGCTCTGGAGGAAACTACTAGAACTGTTGGGTCCTTGTAAAGTGTCTTGAGATAACTCTTGTTATGAATTGATACTATAAATAAAATTGAATTGAATTGAATTGAACACACACACACACACATACACACACACACACACACACAGACACACACACTCTCACACACACACACACACACACTCAAACACAGACACACCTATCATTACACTGTTCCCTGGAGACAATGTTGACCAACTGACTCCTAACTGCTGTTTCCAATGTGTGTGTATGTGGATGTGCAGTAGCAGGCACACTGATAAAATTTCTGCGGAATTTTCTAGTTTTATTATTGCTACTGTTACAATTACTTCTAAAAAAGTTTGCCCTGTTTTATTATTATAACAATAATGATATATAAGTCTTATTTTGAGAATTGAGCGTCAGGATGAATATTATGAATGGATCTGCCTCAGAGTAGATCATGTTGTGAACATGTAACTTCTTTTAGTGCTGCACTCTGAAGCAGAAGCTCACGTCACTTTGACTCAACATGAGTCTGATGACTTTAGACTCAAGTTCACAAAATCAAAACCTTAACAACAATGACTTGAGGTTTCACTTGGACTTGATATCCTTCCAAAGCCTAAATATTAATAATGATCGTTTATATTTTTTTGCAATGAATCAACTCATGTTCCTGAAAACAGACGGACTTTAGAAAGCCGTGGTAAGAAAGGTGTTTGGCAGTTCAAAGTTGGCTGGTGGTCCTGGTCCTGGTATCACTGGGCATCAGATCAAAACCACATTATGTGGCATCGCCAAACCACGACTATGAAGCTATGAGAGAGTCAGGTAATAACAAAGTTCACTTTTAAATTCTTACCTTCCATAAACACCTTGTCCATCTTTAAACTTAATAGGACAACCCATAGACCGGTCACTCTTCATGGACACACAGCTGGGTCCAGGTCCTGGCTGCTGCATCCTGATACAAACAAAGACCGTGGATGAGCTACTATTGTAACAGTTCCCAAACTCACTCGGCAAAGGAACGCATAAAATTAAGGAAATGGGCGAATCTCTGATATCACTCGGCTATAATCTAGTCCTGCCTACTTTAATTACACAACACCTGAATAAACCCTCCACCCTACAAACACCCTAATTGCCGTTACGTCGGCTCAATAACCATGCTAATAAAATAAAAAGAAGACCATAGGTTATAAGTTTAACTGCGTGTATTAATGACACAACTTATTATACATCGGACACACCCACTCCCTACATACACGTTAAAGCATTCAAAGTATCCCACACATTTAAACACGTTTCTCCCAAAACACCCCAACGTCCCAACAAAACAAATGTCATTCAATAAACTTAAATAGTCTGGATCCGGAATAGCAAACGTGGCAAACAAACAAAACTAAACAAAACATAGCCGGAGAAGCGTGGCGAGAAGCCGCAGTTAATAACTATTCACACGGGCACCTTACGCAACCTCGCCACGGTCCGTTCAGCTCCAGGGTCGCTGCCGTAGTCCCAAGGAGAAATCCCAATTTTGTAATCCACCGGAAAATATATTTAATCCAGAGGCTGGTGTCTCCTGGAAAACTTGCCACGCTGTGCCCTCTAAACCCGACCGCTTCTTTCCGTCATACTCTAGCCCAATCGATCAGCTGAAGATTTCCACGTCACCACCCAGTGTCATTTTATAGAAGCATCCATTAGAAAAGCATTTCAAAATAAAAGGAAATACACCAACATCAGACCATACCCAATCCGTGCTACCAATCCAGGCTACTGATAACAAAGCTATATATTTTATCAATATGTTAAAAACAACAATAAACTCCTGCATGTTCCCCACATATAATATAGCCTCTATCAAAGATGGACATGGGCAACCATTACACTATTCACCAAAATGTAATCTGATGAAAGATGCCGTCTCATCTCAGTAGATAATCAGTCGTTGGCTCTTTATTGCGTATTCCAGTAAGAAGTTCTTATTAACTAGATATTGAGTGTGAATCCTGATGGAGGAGTGATGTGAGTGCTGAGCTCTAACATGGAGAAGAGTCCATCATCATCTCACCTGAGCTTTTGGTCTGGCTGTCATGGTCCCCACACAGAGTGGTTTTAGAGGGAGGGCCTCCCTCCTCTCTGTCCTCACACTGACTCATAGCAGAGTCCACACCTGCTGGGACACATCACCTCTGTGACAACCTTTTCATCACAGGACACATTAGTCTCTCATTCTTCTCTACCTTTGCAGGTCCTACCATGCCAGTGACGTCATTGATATTGTCAGCATTCTAATACTAACAAACGCAATTTTTGTGTTGCTTAAAAAAAAGCTTTTTTAATTAAAATTTTTAGTGTAGTTTATTTATAATTATCATAACCAACAAATTATCAACTTTTATTTTTTCAGTTCAGTTCATCTTTAAGAGACTGCATCCACAGACAGGGGCGCGGCTCATGTCGTCACCAACAGCAGGTGTGCAGGTGTGGGAGTGTTTTCTGTGGTAAGAGGAGGTTTTTGCCACATACTTTCCAGACTTCCTGTGTCTGTTTGTGTCAGTAGTCATGGATATATTTTGTGTAGTGGTGCTATGGATGCTGTGGATCTATCACACACTGAGTCTCCAACCTCAATTACGCCACCCACTAAGGCAATATTCTGGAGAGTTTCTGTTGCAATGGGACGGTCCAGGCCGAGTGGACATGCATATGGAGCCGCTCCTTATTCAGGATGTAAAGGCAGAGATCGCTAAGCACAAGTCTCATGGATGGGATTGTAAAAACTCTGCTAGAATGAGGAGATGAGGGAAAAGAGGAGGCATCCATATGAGATTAAAACGTCAGAAACTGCAGCGCATCCTGCTCCATCATCCTCGCAAATGTCCAGTCACTCAGGATCAAGACTGACGAGTTGCAGGCAAACACTAGTTATTTACCGAGTACAGACATGCTTGCATTACGGCCTTCAGTGTATCACGTCTACAGACTCGGAAATGACAACCAGCAGCTTTGGAGCGCCTGTTCAGGCGGACTGTAACTTATCTCCTTTTACCAAAGTAACGATTTCAAAGCCAAACTTTGCTACTGGGTTTTAGATCAAATGTCCCACGGCCACGTTGATCAGAGCTGTTCGGACACTCCCTGTTTTTTTTGTGGTGTGGCCACCAGCGTAGTTACGTTGTTATCTTCCTCATTCTCACTCTCTCACTCTCTCACGCACACACACACACACACACACACACACACACACACACACACTCGTCAGCAACTTCAAAACTGTCTGAACTAACAGTCATAAAATGGCAAAAGTAATTCTTCCCTAACCAGCATGGACTGAAGTGTATGTTTTCTCGGCTCTCCAGCTGATTCCACAACAGGAAAGTCACCTCAATTCGCAGCAATAACAGACCACCTCACACCCTCCATCTTATTCAACTTTGTGTGTGTGTGTGTGTGCGTGTGTGTGTGTGTGTATTTTTTACCCTGTTGCACGGGGCCAAAAGAGAGCAGCAGAACTCAGCCATTAACACGCAGTGTAAAATCCTTCTGAAACCTCTTTTCATCCAAACATCAACGATGGAGTCTAAAAGACAAACAGGAAGTCTCCCTGTCCAGTGTCATCTCTCTTCCTGATTTAGTGGCCACCCATTTGTTCGTTTGTGATCCAGACATACTAATATAAAATCTTTTTAAATGATTATAAGAAGCGCTGCCCAGCCGCCCCCCCCAGCAAAGAGAAGGCGACCCAAGCCGAGCCACATGCCCAACCCGCAATGCCAGCCTGTCAAGGACCCCAAACAACACACAACACTGCCGCTGCAGAAACACCTGCGCGTGAAACACCCAAAAGAATACGAGTCGAGCATGAAGGACTCTACTGACAGCAGCCAAAACGCAGCAACCCCAGGTCACAGCTAAAAACTGGTGCTAACCAGACCAGGTTGTCAGCTGTTCTCCCGGTAAATGAGTCTTCCTACAGTGGGAGCGGAGCAACCAAATGGCTGGCTGCTGCTCATTAGCTCACGTTTCTTTCTAATCCCCCCCCCCAACATGCCTTCATCAGACCTGGTTAGCAACAATCATCTGGCAATAGCCATGTGCTTTCCTCCAATGTGAAAGAGCATTCCACTATTTTAGAGGCTGTGGCCGTTGTTTGCTTCATTAATGTGTTACTGTGGTAACGGACTGAGGATGGGACGAGGATTCGGGATTTGGTCTCGGAGTCGGACAAATCTTAACCAGTGGATTCGGAATTCGGCCAAACCCCAAAAATCTGGATTCGGTGCATCCCTAAGAATTTCTCCGCCCCACAGGGAGATGAATTTGAATCAAAATGACAAGAAGTGGAATTAAATTCATGGCAATTCAAAGAAATTCCACACAGTCGCACAACAGGAAGAATGTGTTAAATGTCACATGCATCCAGTGTTAGGATGGAAATGGCACTGCTTACTGTTAGAAGTTACCCATTATAAACGGGGGGAGATAACTTTATTTGGATTCCTTCATCAAAGCAATTTCCTTTTGAGTACTAACTAATTTAATTACACATTTTACCCCAGTAATACGTACAGTTACATTTATTTTGTAATTTAATAACATAAGTTCATTACATGTAAATAGTCTCTCCTCAACCCTGCATGCATTTTGTTTAAAAATATAGATAATGATAGGCATTCTGGGAAATGGAGTCATGTTCCATCATGTTCCACAAAATTACAATTACAATAAATCAAAGTTAATTATTTGGTGTGTGACTAAAGCTTTTAACATTCATTGCTGGGGAATCATTTCCTGTTAATGTAATCTCAACAAGTAGTTAATATAATTTATAGAATATGTAATGCAATCATATCTGACATATTTTATGTTGTATGAATTTCTTTGAATTTTTATTGAATTGTAATTCTGCTTTCTTTGATTCAAATGGGATTTGTAGTTCTAGATCCTGTTTTTGACATCAACTCAAAATCACACACACACACAAAACACACACACACACACACACACACACACACACACACACACACACACACACACACACGTTAATGCACTCTAACTTCTTCTCCTTTTACCAAAAGTAACAATTTCAAGGAAGAACTTTAACTTGTACTAACAAAGTCATGTGTTGGTACTTTTACTGCAGTCCAGAATGATCATACAGGAACTATATAATGCAGTAAAAGTACAAACAACTCAGTGTCAAAGTACTACTGGGTTTTAGATCAAATGTCCCACGGCCAAGTTGATCAGAGCTGTTTGGACACTCCCTGTTTTTTTGTGGTGTAGCCACTAGTGTAGTTACGTTGTCACCTTCCTCATTCTCTCACGCGCACACACACGCACAAACACACGCACACAGGAGTACGACAAAGGATTATTACTTATTGATCCGTATTGCTAAAGATAAATAAATGTGTTGATTATTTATTCAATTTGATAAAGTGATCAAGATATACATTTTTATAACTTTACTAATATTGATGAAATAACATTGATAATAGCTAATAACTGAACCTGTGCTTCCAAAAAACAAAGAAATAATCAGCAGGTTGATCAATAAAGAAAAGAATCACTGCAGCATCATATAAAACTGCTCCAAACAGTCAAATGTGGCTTACACCTGAACGCATCACAAAGAAAATCTCATCATGTCGGTACTTTTACTGCAGTACACAATGATCTTATGGTCATTCTGTACTGCAGTAAAAGTACAAACAACTCTGTGTCATAGTACTACTGGGTGTTGGATCAAGTGTCCCACGGCCAAGTGGATCAGAGCGGTCCGACCAGTTTGGACACTCCCTGTTTTTCCACTGATGTGAACTCAGATAACGTTGTGCTGTTGTTGTGACCTGAGAACTACCAACAGTAATACATGCTAATCATTCTCAAACCACTCTCCTTTAACTAAGATGGACACTAATTTGGATCATAGTCTATCGATACAAATCTGAAGAACAACCCAGAAAGAAACTTTTCTTCTGTCCAGTCAAACAGATTGAATCAAAGTGATTCTGTTCATCAAACATTTCCAGACTCCTCTGGTCAGATTCGCACCTGCTGAAGTCTCTTCAGGTCAGTTTCCAGACACGTCCCTCCTTCATGTGTCCAGGAGACACTGGGAGAGAAGAAGCAGCTTGTTGTCCCTCGTCAGTCCGGAAGTCGATCAGTCACAGTTCATAACTTCAGAGTCAGAGAGACGTCAGAACCAGTCCAACCTGTTCCCAGAGCCAGTCAGTGTGAGAGAAGTCCCCCATCAGATGATTGAGTTCTACTATCTGTCCACTAGATGGTGCTAACTGACCATCTAATGAGCTAAAGATCAGAAACTTTTACAGCAGCAGGTATCTCTCCAAGTGGCCTCCGTGTCACATATTACTTTGATACTTTAAGGACATTTAGCTGTTAAAATTTACTACCTTAATATAGTTTTACACTGCTTGTTTTTGTCTGACATTTACCTTTACATGCTCCGCACCCTCCCTCTTGGGGGAGAAGAATATCTCCAAATTAAAACAATAAAAGCATCTTTCTCCTGACTGCAGCAGAAATTAATTTAATATCTACTCACGCGGCCCTTTCACACAAAAATGGATCATAAAGTGTCTGTATTTATTTTACATTAAACTACCGATATACAGGAAACGACTTCATTACTGTCAGTGAGCTGATCTGCAGTTTGGTTTTGAGAGTTTGTGTTTTCATTCCCCCCCCCTAATGTTCCTAACACTTGATATTAAAACACTCATGGGAAGTCCTAATTAGGACTTTGTGAGGCAAAATAACATGAGATCCACCTCAGGATGAGTACTTATCATGTTGAATGTAACATGGGGGAACTTTAGGTTCAACATTTTATGGGGGGATATTGAACATCAAACACTTCATTTTCTGCATCAGTAAAGAGAGCTAACTGATGATTGAAACCATGATATGATCAAATGAACAAATGATGAAACGTATAATTTTATTAAAAGCATTTAGAAACATTAGACTATATGATGATTGTTTATAGAAACATTTGTTTTCCACATTTAATTTGGAATATATAATATATTACAATATGATTTCAAATATAAAGGACATAATTGTGACCAATAACAGTTGATTATTTTTTAGATGTGGTATATCATGAAGTTTTTTAGTCAAACAGTTCAAATGTTGATAATCAGAGATGAAATAAGATGAATGTTTTTGTGTTTGAGTCTCAGATCTGCTTTACAGTGCAGAGTGTGTGTGATGGTGAACAGACTGAACTTTGATTTTAGCAGCTGATCTTCAGTCAGTGTTTCTGTCCACAGGAGAGACTCTCAGTCCTGCAGAGGACACAGAGACACTGAGGAACCAGTTGACCCAAACCCAAACCCAGGATAGAGAGGCTGAGTGAATATGGTGTTGAAGGTGTGGAGGTGGATCAGTGAGTCAGAGGAGACTGTGTAGAAGGACAGAGAGCCAGCAGGAACGTCCACATACACTGCTACTCTGTTAGAGACAAAGCAGGAAGTGAAGAATGTTTCTCTTTCATTGTGCCTGACAGAGTAACCTTCATCAGAGCAGTGCAGTCTCCAGGAATGAACATTCTCTCCAAAACCAGTCTTTACTGTCTCCTTTCCTTCTGATTCCTCTGTAACTCACTAATATATGAACCCTTCCTCTCCTCTCAACCTCCAAGTAACAGCGACCAGTCAGACCATCTCTACACAGCAGCTGATACCAGCGGTCAAATCTGTCTGGATGATCAGGATATGACTGATCCTCCTCCACATCTGTCACCGTCCTGTTGTTGTCAGACAGTTTGAGGTATCTGTTTACTGTGTTTGTGTCCAGTTCCAGTTCACAGACATCTGATGTAGAGAACAAGACACAATACAGCTGCAGGTTATCATCTGATCATTTATTAACAACTTTACTGACAACAACTGAAAGAAAACCCTTCAAACGTTGATTTCATATTCAGCTGTGAGTGATGTTTAACAATCCAGTTCTACCAACATGAAGAGTGCCTGAACATGAGAGTCAACAATGTCCAGCTTCTTGTCCTCGTGTTGACTGATGAGGACAGCTGATGATCTAAATCTAGAAACATCAACTGAATAAAGTTTCACTAATAAAACTGTCCCATCTTCTTCTACTGCAGCACAAAGCAGCTCTGAACCATCTGCTTTCTAAAACTTCTATTAGCTGATGTTCAGTTTATAGAAATACCAGTTTATGGATGAAAAATTAGGATTTATGGTATGTTTGTGTCTGTGTCGAATATCTGATACCAGGTCTCCCATCAGGGAGGAACTGGAAGATAAATCTACCTCAACTCACTTTATTCACCTTTTAAACATCTTTGGGACATTAATTATGCCGTGTTGTGTTCATGGACTGTGAGCTTTTTCAACGATTATTTGTTAAAAACATCCAGAGAAGAAAACTGAAGGTTACTTGAACACAACTTACAGTGCCTTGCAAAAGTATTCGGCCCCCTTGAACTTTTCAACCTTTTGACACATTTCAGGCTTCAAATATAAAGATATAAAAATTTTATTTTTTGTGAAGAATCACCAACAAGTGGGACACAATTGTGAAGTGGAACGAAATCTATTGGATATTTTAAACTTTTTTAGTAAATAAAAAACTGAAAAGTGGTGCGTGCTAAATGATTGGGCCCCCTTGCGTTAATACTTTGTAGAGCCACCTTTTGCTGTGATTACAGCTGCAAGTCGGTTGGGGTATGTCTATCAGTTTTGCACATCGAGAGACTGAAATTCTTACCCATTCTTCCTTGTAAAACAGCTCGAGCTCAGTGAGGTTGGATGGAGAGCATTGTTAACTGTTGACTTGTTTAAGCTAGCGCCGCCGTGAGGGACAGTCAGCTGTAAACGCCAGCCGCAGCTTTCACCGAGGACCGGGAGAAACCAGGACTTCACTGGAGGACCAGGGCTGTAGCTGTTGCTGTGGGGGTGCTCGACGTTTCAGTCAGTAAAAAAATATAATGTCCACAACACTGCTTTAAACTCTGCTATAAACTCTGCTTTAAACTCTGCTTTAAACTCTGCTGGGTCTTCTTCAGGCCAAACCCAGCTGGGTGGAAACCTTTCATTAACCCTGTGAGACCGAGAGACTTGCCCACAAGCCCAAAAACATCACCTCTGATTCATAGTTTAATAATTTATCAACCATACAGCACAGAAACTTACCAAAAGTTGCGTCTAAAAGGTAATGAGTTAGCGGTTACGGAGGTCTTTTCCAGGTCCTTCTAGCCTCTACAGGTGATTTTCTATGCAGCCTGGAACTTCCAGCCTCTTTCGGGGTCGTTGAGCATTAAATCCAAATTGTTACATCCAAGATTTATCCACTTTATGTCCATAATTCATCGCGTTTTGGCTCATTTATGCCGCTAGCTCGCGGCTCCGTGTCTGCTCTTGTGTGTTTAGGGAAGCAAAGCCAATAGTATGCCCATATATGGGAGTGTAATGGGAAAATTACATTTAACCAATGATTTTCATATTAATTATTCATAATAGGAACTCCAATGCCTCTCAGAGTATATGACTTCTGTATCTGTCATCTGTGTGTTTCTCCTTGATGGAGACAACTGGGTTTGTTATGACTCCACACCATTTCCTTAAAGAATACAAAATTACATAGACAATGATTTTCTTTCAGTAATTCATTCATTAATAAGTGATTATTAATTTTAAGTAAATCATTCAAATAGGCCTCCGAAACATGTGTCATTCCTAAGATATCTCCTAAAAGTAAGTCCTTCAGTGTTGAAGACAGCTGAACATGTTATGACTCTGCATTTCACTACTGTAAGCAAATGGTACCAAAACACAGGCGCCTCCAGAGATAGGCAAAGGGCAGCTTGCCCGAACCTAAGGTTGGAGTCTGAACCAATCTATAGACGAGCTAAATCTCTGACTTCTAAGATTGAATGACAACTACAGTCATTTTGTGACGCATTAGACAGATGTATAGGGACAGCTCTGGCTCCTAGAAGTCTGAAGAAGAAGATTAGAAGGTTTTCCAAACATGGCCTGGTTTCTGCTGGGGCAAAAGGGATATAAGGAACTGTCATATGTTACGCGAGGCACAGAACTGTTGTCACTCTGTAACCCTGATTCATTGTGAATGCTGTTCTTGTCATTTTTGATTGTTCTCTCGAGAAAATAATTAAACTCTTCCACCGAATACCTAAACTTTTAATCCAGTTTGCAGCCTGTCTTTATTTTGTTTCTACAAGGTCTCTTCTTCACCCAAATTCCTCTCTCGCTGTACAGAAACTTCCACCACACCACCCAGGGATGTTTGTTGCTTAAATTACCTGGAGTGAGCCAACTCTGGGATTTATCCTTCTGCAGAAGACCATAGAGCAGCGCAAAGACAACCCAAGTGACCTTATGTCTATCAGAAGGTACAGTTCTACAAACCATGTACATATCAATCTTTACGGTCATCACAGATGGGAAGTAACGAAGTACAAATACTTTGTTACTGTACTCAAGTAGATTTTTCAGATATTTTTACTTTACTATTTATTTTTTTGGCGACTTTTTACTTTTACTCCTTACATTTTAAGACGAATATCGGTACTTTCTACTCCTCACATTTTGCCAAAATTGGCTTGTTACTTTAGTTTTGTACTAAAGGTCGTCTATCAGGTGTGATTGTGAGTGCGAGTCAGATGCAGGCGCGTACGACACACAGAGACAAAAGTGAGAGAAAAGAAAAAGAGACTAGCTGTCTGGAGGATAATCAGTTGAGATCGTGTGTGTCTTTGAGAACTGGAAGTCATATAACTGATGTTGTCAGTTCATTTAAGCCTGTTGTTGTATTGGTCTATAGATCTG
>CM049393.1:5106714-5136714 GCA_026937815.1 Etheostoma perlongum | reverse complement strand
TTTTCAATGGGAATTCAAATTCAATTATTTTATTTCCAGTATGTTTTTTTTTTTTAACAAGTCAAAAGGTTGAGGTGCTTAGTCATGGAGGGAGCATGAGCAACATGGTCACAAATACAGACAAACAGCTGAACATTCAGAGGAAACCTGAGGTTGTATATGTGTAGAGATGAATTAGTTTTTTGATTAAGGTACAATTACGTTAACAGCCGCTAGATTTGTAAAAAACATTGTTGAAATAGTTTAAAATGCCGGACTGCAGTGGGAACATGTGGAGAGGTCCGTGTCAGTCTGTGTTGATGATTCAAATCTCGAGCTAGCTAGCCTTGGTCAACAAGATTTCAAGAGTTATAGGAGGCAGTTTGCTAGGCATGTAATATAATATTGACTGACACACAACAGGTCACAGCATGCATTATAGTTTGGCATTGTTAACAGTAATTTCACTATGTCAAGATTCTGAAAAAGACAACTATTGTGTTAGTGCCAAAATAAGACCAGATTGCTCCAGTCAAGTGCCACACGTTTCACTAGCAAACACATATGATATGAGATGGAAAGATTTGGGAGAAGTGGCACTCAAAGTTCATAGAGCAGATGATTAAGGGCCAGTTGATGACCCAGGGTTGGCATACAGCCCCTCCAGTGAAACGTACAGATATCAACAGGGGTGGGAGGTGCTTACCACCCCCCAACCTACGCAAAACTGACCAATGGTTTTCATCCATATGTTTGAGTGAGAGAGATGTACAGGACCTAGCAGGGGTCCTTTAATGCTGATAAAAGCTACCCAAAAACAAAAACAAGGCCAGACTGGCAGCCCAGGGTGAGACAATGCCCACTCAAACCAGAGGCAGAGAGAGACATTGCTGTAATTAGAGAGTTACTAGAAGCAGGACTAATCAGAGTATGTCCCGACTATCCATGTGATACACCAATTTTTCCAGTAAAAAAAGGTGATAAGGTTCATTGGCGCTTGATTCGAGATATAAGACAGGTAACTGAGGCCTGTAATAAGACAATCACATAGACAAGATTTTCTTTTAGTTAATTGTTCATATATTAAGTGGATCTACATTGTAGGTACCTCTGAAACATGTGCTTCCTAAAGATAGATCCTTGAATAGGGCCTCCGGCGTCTAGAGACAGCTAGTAATGTTATGGCTTTGCAATTTATCACTGTGAGCAAATAGGCAACAAAAAGCTGGCGCCTTGAGAGATATGCAACGGTCAGCTTGCCCAAACTGTAGGTTATTGCCTGAACCAATCTTCAGACGAGATAAATTTCTAGCTTCTAAGATTGAATGACAGCTACAGTCATTTTTTGTTTTTTTTGATATGTATGTGTTTTGATATTTTTTTTTTTTTGACGCACTAGGCGGGTGCTCAGGGACAGCTCCGGCTCCTAGAAGCCTGAAAAACAGAAAACAGAAGGATGAAGTGTGTTGTTTAAGATTAGAGTGTTTTCCAAACATGGTCTGGTTTCTGTTGGGGCAAACGGGAGATAAGGAGCAGTCATGTGTTATGCGCACGGAACTGTGGGGTCACTTTGTGACTCTGTTCGTTGTGAAGTTAGAAGTTAGAAGTTGAAGAAGTGTAGAAGTTCAGTTCTTGTCATTTTTTGTTTGTTTTGTTCCAACAAGGTCTCTACTTCACAACGAATTCCTGAGTTTGGTTTAACAGAAACACGCAGTACAGTCCAGAGCCCCCACACTAGACATTAGACACACTAAAAACTCAGGAGCTACAAGACCTTATCTGACACGCCGAGGGCCTTGATCAACAAAATGAGATGGAACAATGTGGAGGACAGAAAAGCTTTTCCTCACCTAAAAGAAGAGCTAATGTCATCCACAACATTTGAACAGACTGTGGATTTTAGGGAAAGAGTTTTGGCCTCAGTAGAATAAAGTCAGAGAGAAGCACAGTGAAGGTCACGGAAATACACAGAGATAGCAGCCTAGTCAGCCAGAGCCAAGCGCGCCCCCGAGCCCCTCCCCTCTCTGCTCCTCTCCTTCTGTGGAACAGGAACGCGCACTCTCAGAGCTGAGGTGCCAGAGCATACAGAAAGTCAGAGCAAGACAGTTGAATTTGCAGACTTGCAAGTGAAGTTACTTCAGGCTATTCAATTACCACACAGATTAGCTACTTGCAAGTGTGCAGCGCATACTAAGCGATGAGATCCAGTCAGTTTAGGTAATGCAGAAGCAGATGAGAAAGCTAAGAGAGCAGCTGTAAGATCGGAGCACTTAGCGGGTCGAGAGGAACCGCAGAATCCAAACCCCACAGAAGTACTGAAAAACATGCAAGATAACTCCCCCAGAACCGAGAAAGATGTATGGCTGGCAGACGGTGCCTATATCAGAAAGATGACAAGCCCTGCTTGTCTAAAAATTTGTATCATATGGTAGCTGGGTTTGGGCCATGGCGAAGAGCCATGTCCCAACAGCGGGGAATGGTACAGAATAAGGTGTTTCACACCTTCAAGGGATTAAATTCTTACTTAAAAAATTTTGAGGTGAATAATAGCACCCTCACGAGAAGCAGATGCCATTACTGTAGCCAAAACACTCGCTAAAACGGTAATACCCCAGTATGGCATCCCAAGAATAATTTGGAGTGATAATGGCCCACATTTTGTAAATGAGACAGTATCATTGCTAGGACAACACCTAGGCATAGAACTGAAGAGACACTGTTCCTACCACCCCCAAAGTGCCGGATTAGTCGAGAGGACTAACGGCACAGTAAGAAATAGGCTAAAGAAAATTATGGATCAGACAGGAAAGCCATGGCCAGAGTGTCTTTCCCTAGTAGAGGTGTACATGAGAATTACACCAAACACGGCAGGACTGACACCTTTTGAAGTGGTTCATGGCAGGCCGTTTATTTTACCTTTGTGGGAAGGGGTCCCCTGGGCAGATAAAAGTGATGACCCAGGAGCCCTTTTGTGGATGTGCAAAGTGTTTAGAGATAGGACTGTTCAAAGTGCATGTAATCTGCCTATCTCTCCCCCTCTGTCTCCCCAGGTGGGGAGACCCCAGCCAGATGACCAAGTGCTGACGAAAGTGATAAAGAGGAAGTGCTGGTCATCACCAAAGTGGGAGGGGCCGTACACTGTGCTCATCACCACGCCCACAGCTGTAAAGATCACTGAACGATCCACATGGGTTCACCAAAGTCACTGTAAAAAGATCATTCCATTCCCACACCCCGAATAGGCTGGAGGGCGGGCGGTATCAAAACCTTTGTCTGCTGAAGAAAGAAGAAACCAACTGAGACTTTATACTCCAGCTATGGGTGAACTAAAGGGATGGGTTTGTTCTGTCCTACTGGTCCTCTGCGTGTCGCTGACAGCGACTAAAGGACCACAACAACAACAGGTTTCACATGGAAACCGTATGCTCGTCGACGAAGCCCTGAAAGACTATGACGTGGTCTACAATTCGTCCTATGATTTGAACCTTTGGTATTGCTATGCTAAATATGTAACTAAATCTGAGAACCACAAAAACTGTTATGTATGCACACGTATGCCAATTTCCGCCCACAACCCGTAGGTGGTCCCGAAACCCGTCGACGCCAGCACCATCTTCCCACACGCGCTACCCTCCGCCCTAACACCCACTCTGTTGAACGAGACCCTGAATTGGCAAATAGCCCCGCCATTGACTGTATGCAAATTGGACTTCACCAAGTCTGTAGGTATAATGACTTGTGTGCCTATTTCCAGGCCCCTGATGCATTGAGAACATATGGCTAGCTAGGAATCAATTTGCTGTGTGGCTCCTACATGTTCCTAGATTTACCGGTGGGTTGGGAGGGTCGTTGCGCTCTAGAACCGGCAGATCATTCACACATGGTAACGCTCCGCCACCATCCACGTGCGAGACGTAGTGCTTTTGAACGCCATGACAGCGTAGGGGGATTGGATGTCCCCAAAGGTCACGAGCTGTGGTGAGATGGCCAGAAAGTTTTGCATGCACTTTTCCCGTGGGTAGGGGTGGGTAAAGTTGAGCTGAGAATGGAAACAATCAGTTACCGAGTAGGACTGTTCATGAATCCAACCGTAACAGCCCTGTCAAAAATACATGAAGAATTAACCGCTATAAGATTGATCGCCCTACAAAATAGGCTGGTGTTAGACCAGTGACGGCATCACAAGGTGGTGTGTGTGCGCTTATTGGTACTACGTGTTGCACTTTTATCCCAGATAATGACAAAGATGCAGGTGTTATTCAGAAAGCCATTCTTGATTTGACTGCTCTTACAGATGCTGCTGAGGCAGATAATGTAGTTAGCGGAGATTTCCTCTCCTGGTTAACTTCAGGACCTTGGTATGATTATTGCTTAGAATTGTTACTCCCCTTGTGGCAGTACTTGTAATAATTTTCATAGTGCTAGGATGTGTGATGTCTTGTGTTCATACACTTTACAACTGACCAACTATGCACATGTCCAGCTTCATCAGCTCTCTGCTAAATCTGATCAGTAATGATGAATGTGTCCCAAGCCCACACAATGATGTATTAAAGCACACATAAACCTTTGAACTCATTTTGGCCAACAGGGTGATCGCTCGTAAGGGAGGGTCGAGAAGGAATTTTTCCTTTCTAACAGACGGAAAGGGTTTTTTGCCTTCTCCCTAATGAGAGTAAAAAACTGTCCTATCCTGTAGTACATGTAATAACGTTATTGAAAACCGCAACCCGGAGTGATGATTGCTGATGTTTGTTAAATGTACAACGGGAGGGAAATGACAGAGAAATTCGTTTTTTATAAGTCCCTTATTAGACAATTCTCTGTAGTAGTGTCTTAGAATATTATACCTTGCATGCTTAAATTCATATTCATATCATAATCATAACTTTCATGCTTATCATATATTCATATCTTGCTTGACGTATATTCATGTATGCTTTATATTTTATAATCTTATATGCACATTTAAAGGAAAGCTGCATTGGCCGGGAATTTGACCCAGGTCTCCCGCATGGGAGGCGAGAATTCTACCACTGAACCACCAATGCTTGACTTGGTTCAAATTGCACCACTGAAAAAAATCAGTCTGCATGGCCACATTATGTTTTCACAAGTGTCAGCAAAAAGGTAATTTTATGCATCTTCCATCAAACACGGATCACAGTCTCTTGGGCGGCCTAGTGCATCAATAACCAAAATGGAGCTAACATGCGTGACTGAAATCTAGAGGTTAATATCACCAGAAATGAGTTGTTTACCTTCACACAAACATGCCCGTTTTGTGCAAGAGCTAATTCCAAATAGTAGTAAAGGAAAGCTGCATTGGCCGGGAATCGGACCCGGGTCTCCCACATGGCAGGCGAGAATTCTACCACTGAACCACCAATGCTTGGCGTGCTTAGAATTTCACCACTGAAGAAAATCAGTCTTCATGGCCACATTATGTTTTCACAAGTGTCAGCAACAAGGTCATTTTATCCATATTTCATCAAACACGGATCTAAGTCTCTTGAGGTGCCTAGTGCACCAACAATCAAAATGGAGCTAACATGCATGACTGAAATCTAGAGGTTAACATTACCAGAAATGAGCTTTTTGCCATCACACAAACATGCTCCTTTTGTGTAGGGGCTAATTCTGAATTGTAGTAAAGCAAAGCTGCATTGGCCAGGAATTGGTCCTCGGGCTCACACGTGGCAGGTGAGAAATCTACCACTGAACGATCAATGCTTGACACGGTTCAAATTGCACCACTGAAAAAAATCAGTCTGCATGGCCACATCATGTTTTCACAAGCGTCAGTAAAAAGGTAATTTTATCCATCTTTCATCAAACACGGATCACAGTCTCTTGGGCGGCCTAGTGCATCAATAACCAAAATGGAGCTAACATGCATGACTGAAATCTAGAGGTTAACATCACCAGAAATGACCTTTTTGCCATCACACAAACATGCAGGTTGAAGTTTTAGAATTTGAACATGCATTGTCACCAGACTTTAGTATGGTCTGAGGACCAGCAGGTCACCACAGGCCATGATCGTAGAATGCAGGCACATTTTAGTCTGGTAATTTACAGGGATTTTTACACTGGGATGGAACTGCTAATCTTGTGATCGACAGGCGATCTTCCCAAATACAGCCACCTGATACTATGGACAACTCACGGATTACCACTCTCTAAAACACCACCGCCCAACGTGGGGCTCTAACACACGACCCTGAGATTAAGAGTCTCATGCTCTAACGACTGAGCTAGCCAGGCACTTCTTAACCTTTTTTCAGTTGCGGTCCTAAAATTTTTCTGTAATGTTAAGTTTCAGGTCTGGAACAATAGGTTGTAGTTTTAGAATTTTAAGAGTTATGGTCCTAAAATGTTATATATCCCTTTGGTCACTCAGGTAATTTAGGACCATTCTGATGTAAGATTTTAAAATTACAGCCTTGAATATCTAATTAATGGTATATTTTACATCTTGTTAAGGCTGTTAATGGCATATTTTACTATTTTTCAGGCTACTCTAAAAAGGAATACTAATTTTATGCCAGCATTTTTCCAAGTCTGGGGGAGACAACACCTATCCAGTGTGTCTCTCAGATAATATCAGAGCATTCTGATGTACGATGTTAAAATTAAGGGCTTAAAAGTAAAGCAACATTGGCATTTTTTCAGGCTGTTGAAGATATATTTAACTCTCCTTCAGGCCGCTCTAAAATTGATTCCTACTGTTAAGCCAGGTTCATTCCAACTCTGGGTTAGACAATACATATCCCTTTGGTCACTCAGGTAATTTAGGACCATTCTGATGTAAGATTTTACAATTAAAGCCTTGAATGTCTAATTAATGGTATATTTGAATGTTTTTCAGGCTGTTAAAGGCCTTTTTTACTCTTTTTCAGGCTACTCTAAAAAGGATTCCTGATGTTACGCCAGCATTATTCCAAGTCTGTGGGAGACATCACCTATTCAGTGTGTCTCTCAGGTAATATCAGAGCATTCTGATGTACGATGTTAAAATTAAGGGCTTAAAAGTAGGGCAACATTGGCATTTTTTCAGGCTGTTGAAGATATATTTAACTCTCCTTCAGGCCGCTCTAAAATTGATTCCTACAGTTAAGCCAGGGTCTTTCCAACTCTGGGTTAGACAATACATATCCCCTTGGTCACTCAGGTAATTTAGGACCATTCTGATGTAGGATTTTAAAATTACAGCCTTGAATGTCTAATAGTTGGTATATTTCACATCTTTTTAAGGCTGTTAATGGCATATTTTACTTTTTCAGGCTACTCTAAAAAGGAATCCTGATCTTCCCCAACCTGATACTATGGATAACGTTATGTTTTATTCCTACAATGTTAAGCTGTCGATCTAGAATGTTAGGTCAAAGTTTCAGAATGCAGTTACATCCCAGTGTAAAAATCCCTGTAAATTACCTAACTAAAATGTGCCTGCATTCTACGATCATGGCCTGTGGTGACCTGCTGGTCCTCAGACCATACTAAAGTCTGGTGACAATGCATGTTCAAATTCTAAAACTTCAACCTGTTGATCTAGAACTGCAACTTAACATTCCAGAACTGCATTTTAACATTCTTAAACTTCAACCTAACATTCTAGAACTGCAGCTTATTGTTCTGGAACTTAAACCTAACAATCTAGAACTACAACATAAAATTTTAGAACTGTAGTTAACATTTTAAGACTGTAATTAACATTTTAGGACCGCAACTCTTAAAATTCTGCAACTTCAACCTATTGTTTGCCTCTGTCGCCTAGTGCTTGCTCTTGGTGGGAATTGTTGGGTTTCCGTAAATAACATCACAGAGTATGGTCTAGACCTGCTCTAATATGAAAAGCGTTGTGAGATAACTGCTGTTGTGGTTTGGCGCTATCTAAATAAAATTGAATTGAATTGAATTGAATGACCTGAACCTCAACTTCTTAGCCTCATAGTAGTTGTTTTACGTTCCTGGATCCGTCTTACATTCCTGCTGTCTTCCTACGTTCCTGGATCCCGAGGTAGGTGATCATATCGTCACTGAAAACATATCTTTGAAAAAAGGATCATGCTCAATCGTGTTGTAAAACCTTTGTCTTTCTTGGAGTATATCCACTCTAATACTTTCTTAAAAACGCATATCTTTTGCTATGGTTAGTCCTCGCATCCAAACTACTCTGACAGATGTAGTAGTGTCGATGTAGCCTTGGTAAATAATTAGCAGCTGGTAAATAAATCTCCCCATCGGGGAATCAAACCCCAGTCTTCCGTGTGACAGGCGGAGGTGGTCATCCAAAGTTTCAGTAGTATAGTGTTTTTTGCGTTGGAACAAGTTGTACTATGTAACATATGCCTTTGAGATACAAGAACTTCTTCACTTGGGACAGCCACTGACTCCCAACCCGATGGGAGCAATCCTGCGCTTTCAGAATTGGAGGGGCTGACTTTGATCCCGACTGCTTGACGCTGGATTTTAACCTGCCCCAGTGAGCACTGTAGATCCCTGCCTGATGAAGCCAAAAGAACCACATCATCTGCAAAAAGCATAAAAGGAATTCTGAGGTGCCCAGACTTGACACTCTCCCACCTCCTTCTGCGCCTTGAGACGTGTTGTTCATGTCCAGGAGTTGTGCTCTTTCCATCGCTTGACATTTAGGGTCAGGAGTTCTCCTCCCATGCTGAACACAGCCTTAGCCAAGACCCGCTTTGTCCACCGCGTTATCAATGGATAGGTGGCGCTATTCCAGCATTTATGCCACAGTAAATACATGTAGATATATTAAGGTTTACTACATATTCGCTGTCACTCAAATCCATGACAAAGCATCTGTGACTGAATACAGTTTAAAATGTCTATGTGTGAAAAATTAACATGTCTAACAACATTTTAAACATTTACAGTAAAATATGAATGGTGCATTTCCCCACGAACATGCAAAAAACACTTTTCATCAGTTTCCGTAGTATAGTGGTTATCACGTTCGCCTTACACGCGAAAGGACCACTGTTCAAAACAGGGCGGAAACACATTTCTTTGTTCATGTTGACTTCACACAATCAAACTCTGCTGAGTTGAGCTCTAAATAACCTACACGGAAAAATATTCCTGATGTGAAATCTCGGCCAGGCCTACTGCAGTTTCCATAGTGCAGTAGTTATCAAATTCAGGAAAATCCTGTCTAAAAATGATGCAGAAAAACGAGTCCATGCACTAAACTGGATTATTGCAATTCTTTATTGTCAGGCTGCTTGAAAAAGTCCACAAAGACTCTTCAGCTGATCCAGAATGCTGCAGCAAGTGTTCTGACAGGAACCAGGAAAAGAGATGGCATCGCTCCTGTTTTAGCTTCTCTGCATAGGCATAGCTTGCCTCTGTCGTCTAGTGCTTGCTCTTGGTGGGAATTGTTGGGTTTCCATAAATAACATCACAGAGTATGGTCTAGACCTGCTCTATTATGAAAAGCGTAGTGAGATAACTGCTGTTGTGGTTTGGCGCTATCTAAATAAAATTGAATTGAATTGAATTGAATGACCTGAACCTCAACTTTTTAGCCTCATAGTAGTTGTTTTACGTTCCTGGATCCGTCTTACATTCCTGCTGTCTTACTACGTTCCTGGATCCTGAGGTAGGTGATCATATCGTCACTGAAAACATATCTTTGAAAAAAGTATCATGCTCAATCGTGTTGTAAAACCTTTGTCTTTCTTGGAGTATATCCACTCTAATACTTTCTTAAAAACGCATATCTTTTGCTATGGTTAGTCCTCGCATCCAAACTACTCTGACAGATGTAGTAGTGTCGATGTAGCCTTGGTAAATAATTAGCAGCTGGTAAATAAATCTCCCCATCGGGGAATCAAACCCCAGTCTTCCGTGTGACAGGCGGAGGTGGTCATCCAAAGTTTCAGTAGTATAGTGTTTTTTGCATTGGAACAAGTTGTACTATTTAAAATATGCCTTTGAGATACAAGAACTTCTTCACTTGGGACAGCCACTGACTCCACACCCGAAGGCAGCAATCCTGCGCTTTCAGAATTGGAGGGGCTGACTTTGATCCCGACTGCTTGACGCTGGATTTTAACCTGCCCCAGTGAGCGCTGTAGATCCCTGCCTGATGAAGCCAAAAGAACCACATCATCTGCAAAAAGCATAAAAGGAATTCTGAGGTGCCCAGACTTGACACTCTCCCACCTCCTTCTGCGCCTTGAGACGTGTTGTTCATGTCCAGGAGTTGTGCTCTTTCCATCGCTTGACATTTAGGGTCAGGAGTTCTCTTCCCATGCTGAACACAGCCTTAGCCAAGGCCGGCTTTCCCCTCATGAGTAATCCACCGCGTTTGCTGGGACTTCCTCGAGGCCTAGGTTGGGTAGAAAAATCTCCCCGTAGGGGAATTGAACCCCGATCTTCCGCGTGACAGGCGGAGATACTGTCCATTATACTAACGAGGAATGCCCAAGCTCTACATTTGGCACATCAATCGATAGGTGGCCCTATTCCTGCATTTATGCCACAGTAAATACATGTAGATATATTAAGGTTTACTACATATTCGCTGTCACTCAAATCCATGACAAAGCATCTGTGACTGAATCCAGTTTAAAATATCTGTGTGAAAAATGAACATGTCTAACAACATTTTAAACAAATACAGTAAAATATGAATGGTGCATTTCCCAACGAACATGCAAAAAGTATTTTTTCGTCAGTTTCCGTAGTGTAGTGGTTATCACGTTCGCCTAACATGCGAAAGGTCCCCTGTTCGAAACAGGGCGGAAACAAATTTCTTTGTTCATGTTGACTTTGCACAATCAAACTCTGCTGAGTTGAGCTCTAAATAACCTACACGGAAAAATATTCCTGATGTGAAATCGTGGCCAGGCCTACTGCAGTTTCCATAGTGCAGTAGTCATCAAATTCAGGAATTCAGGGAAATCCTGTCTAAAAATGATGCAGAAAAACTAGTCCATGCATGTTTTACTTCTAAACTGGATTACTGCAATTCTTATTTGTCAGGCTGCTTGAAAAAGTGCACAAAGACTCTTCAGCTGATCCAGAATGCTGCAGCACGTATTGTGACAGGAACCAGGAAAAGAGATAGCATCGCTCCGGTTTTAGCTTCTCTGCATAGGCATAGCTTGCCTCTGTCGTCTAGTGCTTGCTCTTGGTGGGAATTGTTGGGTTTCCGTAAATAACATCACAGAGTATGGTCTAGACCTGCTCTATTATGAAAAGCGTAGTGAGATAACTGTTGTTGTGGTTTGGCGCTATCTAAATAAAATTGAACTGAATTGAATGACCTGAACCTCAACTTCTTAGCCTCATAGTAGTTGTTTTACGTTCCTGGATCCGTCTTACATTCCTGCTGTCTTACTACGTTCCTGGATCCTGAGGTAGGTGATCATATCGTCACTGAAAACATATCTTTGAAAAAAGTATCATGCTCAATCGTGTTGTAAAACCTTTGTCTTTCTTGGAGTATATCCACTCTAATACTTTCTTAAAAACGCATATCTTTTGCTATGGTTAGTCCTCGCATCCAAACTACTCTGACAGATGTAGTAGTGTCGATGTAGCCTTGGTAAATAATTAGCAGCTGGTAAATAAATCTCCCCATCGGGGAATCAAACCCCAGTCTTCCGTGTGACAGGCGGAGGTGGTCATCCAAAGTTTCAGTAGTATAGTGTTTTTGCATTGGAACAAGTTGTACTATTTAAAATATGCCTTTGAGATACAAGAACTTCTTCACTTGGGACAGCCACTGACTCCACACCGAAGGCAGCAATCCTGCGCTTTCAGAATTGGAGGGGCTGACTTTGATCCCGACTGCTTGACGCTGGATTTTAACCTGCCCCAGTGAGCGCTGTAGATCCCTGCCTGATGAAGCCAAAAGAACCACATCATCTGCAAAAAGCATAAAAGGAATTCTGAGGTGCCCAGACTTGACACTCTCCCACCTCCTTCTGCGCCTTGAGACGTGTTGTTCATGTCCAGGAGTTGTGCTCTTTCCATCGCTTGACATTTAGGGTCAGGAGTTCTCTTCCCATGCTGAACACAGCCTTAGCCAAGGCCGGCTTTCCCCTCATGAGTAATCCACCGCGTTTGCTGGGACTTCCTCGAGGCCTAGGTTGGGTAGAAAAATCTCCCGTAGGGGGGAATTGAACCCGATCTTCCGCGTGACAGGCGGAGATACTGTCCATTATACTAACGAGGAATGCCCAAGCTCTACATTTGGCACATCAATCGATAGGTGGCCCTATTCCTGCATTTATGCCACAGTAAATACATGTAGATATATTAAGGTTTACTACATATTCGCTGTCACTCAAATCCATGACAAAGCATCTGTGACTGAATCCAGTTTAAAATATCTGTGTGAAAAATGAACATGTCTAACAACATTTTAAACAAATACAGTAAAATATGAATGGTGCATTTCCCAACGAACATGCAAAAAGTATTTTTTCGTCAGTTTCCGTAGTGTAGTGGTTATCACGTTCGCCTAACATGCGAAAGGTCCCCTTTTCGAAACAGAGCGGAAACAAATTTCTTTGTTCATGTTGACTTTGCACAATCAAACTCTGCTGAGTTGAGCTCTAAATAACCTACACGGAAAAATATTCCTGATGTGAAATCGTGGCCAGGCCTACTGCAGTTTCCATAGTGCAGTAGTCATCAAATTCAGGAATTCAGGGAAATCCTGTCTAAAAATGATGCAGAAAAACTAGTCCATGCATGTTTTACTTCTAAACTGGATTACTGCAATTCTTATTTGTCAGGCTGCTTGAAAAAGTGCACAAAGACTCTTCAGCTGATCCAGAATGCTGCAGCACGTATTGTGACAGGAACCAGGAAAAGAGATAGCATCGCTCCGGTTTTAGCTTCTCTGCATAGGCATAGCTTGCCTCTGTCGCCTAGTGCTTGCTCTTGGTGGGAATTGTTGGGTTTCCGTAAATAACATCACAGAGTATGGTCTAGACCTGCTCTATTATGAAAAGCGTAGTGAGATAACTGTTGTTGTGGTTTGGCGCTATCTAAATAAAATTGAACTGAATTGAATGACCTGAACCTCAACTTCTTAGCCTCATAGTTGTTGTTTTACGTTCCTGGATCCGTCTTACATTCCTGCTGTCTTACTACGTTCCTGGATCCTGAGGTAGGTGATCATATCGTCACTGAAAACATATCGTTGAAAACAGGATCATGCTCAATCGTGTTGTAAAACCTTTGTCTTTCTTGGAGTATATCCACTCTAATACTTTCTTAAAAACGTATATCTTTTGCTATGGTTAGTCCTCGTATCCAAACAACTCTGACAGATGTAGTAGTGTCGATGTAGCCTTGGTAAATAATTAGCAGCTGGTAGATAAATCTCCCCATCGTGGAATCAAACCCCAGTCTTCCGTGTGACAGGCGGAGGCGGTCATCCAAAGTTTCAGTAGTATAGTGTTTTTTTGCGTTGGAACAAGTTGTACTATTTAAAATATGCCTTTGAGATACAAGAACTTCTTCACTTGGGACAGCCACTGACTCCCAACCCGATGGGAGCAATCCTGCGCTTTCAGACTTGGAGGGGCTGACTTTGATCCCGACTGCTTGACACTGGATTTTAATCTGCCCCAGTGGGCGCTGTAGATCCCTACCTGATGAAGCCAAAACAACCACATCATCTGCAAAGAGCATAAAACGAATTCTGAGGTGCCCAGACTTGACACTCTCCCACCTCCTTCTGCGCCTTGAGACGTGTTGTTCATGTCCAGGAGTTGTGCTCTTTCCATCGCTTGACATTTAGGGTCAGGAGTTCTCTTCCCATGCTGAACACAGCCTTAGCCAAGGCCGGCTTTCCCCTCATGAGTAGTCCACCGCGTTTGCTGGGACTTCCTCGAGGCCTAGGTTGGTAGAAAAATCTCCCCGTCGGGGAATTGAACCCCGATCTTCCGCGTGACAGGCGGAGATACTGTCCATTATACTAACGAGGAATGCCCAAGCGCAACATTTGGCACATCAATCGATAGGTGGCCCTATTCCTGCATTTATGCCACAGTAAATACATGTAGATTACATGTATTTACTGTATGTACATATATTAAGGTTTACTACATATTCGCTGTCACTCAAATCCATGACAAAGCATCTGTGACTGAATCCAGTTTAAAATATCTATGTGTGAAAAATTAACATGTCTAACAACATTTTAAACAAATACAGTAAAATATGAATGGTGCATTTCCCAACGAACATGCAAAAAGTATTTTTTCGTCAGTTTCCGTAGTGTAGTGGTTATCACGTTCGCCTAACACGTGAAAGGTCCCCTGTTCGAAACAGGGCGGAAACAAAGTTGTTTGTTCATGTTGACTTTGCAGAATCAAACTCTGCTGAGTTGAACTCTCAATAACCTTGACGGAAAAATCTCCCTGTCGTGAAATCGTGGCTAGGCCTACCGTAGTTTCCATAGTGCATAAGTCATCACTTTCAGGAATGTCCTGTCTAAAATTGATGCAGAAAAACTAGTCCATGCATTTGCTATTTGTAAACTGGATTGCTGCAATTCTTTTTTATCAGGCTGCTCAAAGAAGTCCATAAACACTCTTCAGCTGACCCAGAATGCTGCAGCACGTGTTCTGACAGGAACCAGGAAAAGATATCACATCTCTCCTGTTTTAGCTTCTCTGCATCGGCTTCCTGTTAAATCCAGAATATAATTTAGAATCCTTCTTCGCACCTGTTTGCTACTGTCGATAGGTTAACAAAACCTCCTATTTTTATATGTTCCTTTATTTTTACCATAACAGAGATCTAATATTTTATCAAATCGGGTTGTCCAAGTAACCTTTCTGGTTACTTCTTGACAAATAAAGCAAATAACCACACAAAGAAAAGTACTGCGATGGCTGGGAATCGAACCCAGGTCAACTACTTGGAAGGCAGCTATGCTCACCACTATACCACCATCGCTTGACAAAGCAGTTCTTAAAGGGGTATAGAATGGTTATATAGAGTATTTCACGCTGTTCCTTAAGGTCTCCTGATAGGGTATTTAAAATGTATTTGGCTGAAAATTTTGCTTTTGCAGCACTTTTGGCCCTCATGCTACCCTGTTAAATTGACCATGATTGAAACGAGAGGTGTTCTGCCTTATATGGTCTCCTCATGAATATTTAAATGAGCTGCGTCCTGATTGGACATGACCAACAGCACACACTAAAACATAGCGATAGCATGGATACTTTAGTTGTTGAACCGTATCTGTTTGAGCCTGAATCAGAGGAAGGATCTGTTAAAGTGGAGCAACCTGCCACTTAATTGTAAATAACCCTTTCAGACTGTTAAGTTTTGTCATTTAGCATTTACTAGCATTTTCAACACATAGCCCAACATTAGTCATCCGTTGTTATACTATTGTAATACTCACACTTTAGTGTTGTAGCCTAAGCATAACTTTGTATTAGTGTTTGTTTGTTTTTTAGCATTGTAAGCAACATAAGTTATTAATTTGCACACAGACAAATATTTTACAACTTGTACCCTCGCAATTTCAGTCAAGATGTCCAGTTGGCTGAAACGTTAGTAGCCAGTTCATAGAGCTGCTCACAATGGAAGTCTCTTAATCGCTTTTGTAATATTGTTACCGTATACTTACAGTTAGGAAAATGAAACGTTAGCCCCTTTAACAACACACATTCTACCTATGTTAGCTAGAGGATACGTTAGCATTGCTAATGTTACGGTTAGCAACAAAATCATACTTACAGCTTGTGGTTGTGATGACCAGACAGTCGGAAAAGCCCCTTTTTTCAGCAACAGCAGCTTAGCAAATCCTGCTTTAAATTGTCCAAAGTTTTGAAAACTATCTTTGGTGAAATAGTTTGAGCAAATTAATAATTGAGCGTCAAACTTCACAGGGAAACTCCTTATAGAGAAACATCAGCCATGCCCGTCAAATGGTTACTTCCTTGGGAAGACTATGAGAAGTGTCTCCATTCCCTGTACAGCCTGTAACACTGCATTTACAACCCTGGTTCATTGTCAATATCCTGGAAAATATTCCAAACTTACTTCTTTGTAAATCCCGTCAAAGTACACGAGCAGCGTAATCAGTCGGACATCCACTAGACCTAGCTACATTAGGAACTGTTCTCAGGTCAGTGTATGTAAATCTCGGGGCATGACCATTCTCCTAATACATCCATGGGCGTGACAAAGCTACAGATCCTGAGATGTTGACGTTATCTTTTAGCTTTTTTATGGGATCTGCCTGTTTTCAGCGGCAGTTTCAAAATGTGAGATTTGCCGAGGAAAGGCATGTCAATGGGATTTTGAGTTTCTATGTATGTCCTATATGTCACAAAGTGTGTGGATATGCATAGCTCCCTTCAATAGCTCAGTTGGTAGAGCGGAGGACTGTATAGGCATAAAGCTGATATCCTTAGGTCGCTGCTCCCAATCCGGCTCGAAGGAGCATTGTTTTCCAGAGTTTTCCTTCAGGTGTGACCTGAAGAATTGGAAAAAAAACTAGAACTATAAAGTACAAAGATTTCTTCAATATATATATATATATATATATACATATATATGTATAATCAGAAAGATCTATCTGGCAGTGGAGCCGTAAAAACACTACATGCCAAACAAACTACTTAACAATTGCCTTTCTAGTCACTGACTGATCACATTTACTTGATGCAAAATTGCTATTCTGATGTTTTTACGTGACTCGTTGGTCTAGCGGTATGATTCTTGCTTTGGGTATGAGAGGTCCTGGGTTGAACTCCTGGATGAGCAGCTGTACAACCCTTATCTGTAATTTAAAATCCAGTTTATTGTTAAATTAACCCAGATTAGGAGCAAGCACAGTTGTATTAGAGCATTTTGGCAATTTTTCATATCCTGCTTCAACTGCACGCAACAGAAAAAAACTGGGGAAAATGATAATGAAAATATGACAAACAAACGAGCAGGACATGACTAGACCAATGAACACAAGGGTAATCAGTTGCGATTGTGTGCGTCAACCAAATACATAAGGCCCCACCCAACAGTTTTGTGGTACGTGGCGTGCAACTGTATGTCAATGATCAAGCTTGTTGCTGTGACCAAGAAACCACCAGCAAAATGACTGATACATCATCAGTTCTGAAATTTTCTTTGATGCCAAATATTTGAATTCAAAGTCAGAATCCAATTGACATGTAAGAACAATACAATGCACGTCCAGCTTCTACATTTCCGCATGAGTCAGCTTCCCCAATTTCTGAGTAACAGGAAAATACCCTGATAAGCATACATGTGCAGCGCAACCTCAAAAAGTCATAAAGCAAATGCTTGTGGCTTAAAAATCGAGCTTACCTGGGTAAATTGCAATCTGTAGCTAAATTAACTTTATTATGGCTAGTTTGTGTCATGTAAACAAACTGACGTTACGATCTACATATTATACTCTCAATATTACTTTGAATATGACATAGCCTACTCTTTGCTAAACATTTAGGTACATTGCTACCCATTTAAAAGTAACTTGATTGATTTGATAATGCAGCTGTCATAGTAGGTGTGCGTTTGTGCTGTAGTGTCACAGTGTATTGTCGAAAGGATGCTCATTGTATATTGATGTCCATATTCATGTTGCCTTTAGATGAGCAATAAGCCTAAAAAGCCACAAGTCCATGGGGGAAGGAGAGTGGATGGCAAGGTTGAGGGCATATGCCGGCTCAGGGGTTTGGCCTTCTGGAGGCCACAGACCAGCCCCTAAGCAGCGGAAGTGGCATGACCTCTATCAGAAGGTAAAATATAGCAATATATAATGATAACTTAAAAAAAAATATACCATACAATAGTGCAGATGCTATGAATAAAACAAAATATATATATATATATACCCCTCTGTATACCCCAGTCTAAACAGGATTGTGATTGTTTCAGACTGAGAAATGTCCCATGCAGGACTGTGGACATACAACTCTGTTTGGAGGGTCAGTGGCCTGTAATTATGGATTTCACTGCACTAAGGGCATCTGTTTTAAAATTATGTATCATTATGATTAATCTCACATCTCATGTCTGCTGCAATGCTGTTGCTGTTATATCACGCATCACAATGCTGTTGCTTTAGCAACCCACCACTCAGCCTTCCAGTCTGCTGCTCTGGACTCGACTGCTGGTGCAACGGCTGCTGTGCCACCATCTTTCCTGCACACCCCTCACAGTCTGCCACACTAAAGCCTAATTTAGTGGCTAGGAGGAGCCCCAGCCCCTCTTCCTCCCCTGTGAGCACTCCCAGTGCCTCTCCATCCTCTGTGAGGACTCCCAGTCCCTCTCCATCCTCTGTCAGGACCCAATGCAATGCCCCATCAGCTGTGAGGACTCCCAGCCACTCTCCATCCTGTGTGGGGACCTCAAACCCTGCTGTGAACACCAGCATGGCAGAAGCCCGTGTAAGTACAGCAGTGTCTGTTCATTGGCCAGGCTGTTGTGTAAGTTGTGCTTAGTGTAGCCTTTATTCATGCCATTAAAACCCCAGCCAATCACAAGTGTTACATGTGAATAATCAATGTGTGAGTAATCAGGAAGCTCACATAAAAGATAGTTGCAAGGTCTACCAATGTTTAACTTTACAACCCGAAAGCTGTTGGAGCATTGGTTGCCACCTTCCGTCAAAATGTGAATCACAGATTTTCCAGCCCCTGTGCATAAAGAACAAAGCCTATGCGGAGAAGCTAAAACAGGAGCGATCCGATCTCTTTTCCCGGTTTCTGTCAGAACACGTGCTGCAGCATTCTGGATCAGCTGAAGAGTCTTTGTGGACTTTTTCAAGCAGCCTGACAATAACGAATTGCAGTAATCCAGTTTAGAAGTAAAAAATGCATGGACTAGTTTTTCTGCATCATTTTTAGACAGGATTTTCCTGAATTCCTGAATTTGATGACTACAGCACTATGGAAACTGCGGTAAGCCTGGCCACGATTTCACGTCAGGAATATTTTTCCGTGTAGGTTATTTAGAGCTCAACTCAGCAGAGTTTGATTGTGGGAAGTCAACATGAACAAAGAAATGTGTTTACGCCCTGTTTCGAACAGGAGACCTTTCGCGTGTGAGGCGAACGTGATAACCACTACACTACGGAAACTTATGAAAAATGATCTTTTGCATGTTCGTAGGGAAATGCACCATTCATATTTTACTGTAAATGTTTAAAATGTTGTTAGACATGTTAATTTTTGACACAGAGATTTTAAACTGGATTCAGTCACAGATGCTTTGTCATGGATTTGAGTGACAGCGAATATGTAGTAAACCTTAATATATCTACATGTATTTACTGTGGCATAAATGCTTGAATAGCGCCACCTATCAATTGATGTGCCAAAAATAGAGCTTGTGCAATCCTCGTTAGTATAATGGACAGTATCTCCGCCTGTCACGCGGAAGATTGGGGTTTGATTCCCCGACGGGGAGATTTTTCTACCAGCTTAGGCCTCAATGAATTCCCAGCAAACGCGCTGGACTACTCATGAGGGGAAAGCGCGCCTTGGCTCAGGCTGTGTTCAGCATGGGAGGAGAACTCCTGTCCCTAAATGTCAAGCCATGGAAAGAGCACAACTCCTGGACATGAACAACACACGTCTCAAGGCGCAGAAGGATGTGGGAGAGTGTCAAGTCTGGGCACCTCAGAATTCCTTTTATGTTATTTGCAGATGATGTGGTTCTGTTGGCTTCATCAGGCAGGGATCTACAGCGCCCACTGGGGCAGATTAAAATCCAGTGTCAAGCAGTCGGGATCAAAGTCAGCCCCTCCAAGTCTGAAAGCGCAGGATTGCTCCCATCGGGTTGGGAGTCAGTGGCTGTCCCAAGTGAAGAAGTTCTTGTATCTCAAAGGCATATTTCAAATAGTGCAACTTTTTCCAACGCAAAAACCACTATACTACTGAAACTTTGGATGACCGCCTCCGTCTGTCACACGGAAGACTGGGGTTTGATTCCCTGATGGGGAGATTTATCTACCAGCTGCTAATTATTTACCAAGGCTACATCGACACTACTACATCTGCCAGAGTAGTTTGGATACGAGGACTAACCATAGCAAAAGATATGCGTTTTTAAGAAAGTATTAGAGTGGATATACTCCAAGAAAGACAAAGGTTTTACAACACGATTGAGCATGATCCTGTTTTCAAAGATATGTTTTCAGTGACGATATGATCACCTACCTCAGGATCCAGGAACGTAGGAAGACAGCAGGAATGTAAGACGGATCCAGTCAGAGAGAAAGACAGACAGAGAAGAGACAGAGATAGAGAGAGAGACAGGAATTGCATCAGAAGGGTGTCAAGCAGGAGCATGGAGGCATCAGGTGACTCCAACCACAGATCCAAACTCCACAACTCTAGAGTCATAAACACCTGCAAGAAGCGATAGGAGGAGAGAGGAGAGGGGCGAGAGAGCACAAGACTAAGGGGGTGTGAGAGCACAAGACTCCAGGAAAGGGAAGAAGTAGAGTTAGTAACATGCATGGATTAGGTTGCAATCAAATGGTGAGAAGGAGGAGGTGAGAGGTGCTTAGTGCATCATGGTAAGTCCCCCGGCAGTGTAGGCATATAGCAGCACAACTAAGGGATGGACAGGACTCACCCGAGCCAGCCCTAACTTTAAGCTTTATCAAAGAGGAAAGTCTTAAGCCTACTCTTAAATGTGGAGATGGTGTCTGCTTCCTGAACCCAAACTGGAACCTGGTTCCAGAGGAGAGAAGCTTGCTAGCTGAACGCTCTGGCTCCCATTCTACTTTTGGAGACTCTAGGAACCGCAAGTAACCCTGCATTCTGGGAGAGCAGTGCTCTGGTGGAGTAATAAGGTACTATGAGCTCTTTAATATAAGATGGTGCCTGAACATGAAGAGCTTTGTAGGTGAGAAGAAGGATTTTAAATTCTACTCTGGATTTTACAGGAAGCCTATGCAGAGAAGCTAAAACAGGAGCGATGCCATCTCTTTTCCGTTTTATTTTTCCGTGTAGGTTATTTAGAGCTCAACTCAGCAGAGTTTGATTGTGCGAAGTCAACATGAACAAAGAAATGTGTTTTCCACCCTGTTTCAAACAGGGGACCTTTCGCGTGTGAGGCAAGTGAAGTTGGATGGATCTGTAATTATCTCACTGACAGGTCCCAGTGTGTTAAATCAGATAATATGTGTTCTAATATTCTTTCCTTAACTAAAGGAGTGCCCCAAGGCTCTGTTTTGGGGCCACTTTTATTTACTATCTATGTGAACAATGTTGGTCAGGGTCTTATGGATACTAATTACCATTTTTATGCTGATGATATGATTATCTACAGCTTTGCAAAAACTCTTAGTGCCTGTGTCTCTACATTACAAAACGCCTTCAACAAAGTTCAGAATATGTTTTTACAACTGGATCTTACTTTAAATGCAAATAAGAGCAAGTTGATGTTATTCTCAAAAGCAAAGAGCAATCTGCACATAAATCCTCTAATTGTCACTCTTCAAGGGGCAGAAATTGAAAGAGTTACATCTTTTAAATATCTAGGTATTTTAATTGATGACAGTCTTAGTTTTAAAGGACATGTTGAACAATTGGTTAAGAAACTCAGACTGAAAATTGGCTTTTACTTTAGAAATAGGCTATGTTTTTCTTTCAATGCAAAAAGGAAACTTGTATCTGCAACATTTACACCTATTCTGGATTATGGTGACCTCATTTATATGAATGCTCCAACCCAAGTATTGAAACTACTGGACTCTGTTCATCATGCCGCATTGAGGTTTATCACAAATTGTAAGCCTCGCATACACCACTGTGAACTTTACACACGTGTGGGCTGGCCATCATTGGAGAATCGTAGACTCAATCATTGGTATATGTTCATTTATAAGGGTATTCTGTGTCTGCTCCCCTCATATCTGTGTGAATATTTTCAACCAAAAGCGGCTAGACTGTATTCTTTACGCTCACAACACTTACTGCTACTGTCTGTACCAAGTGTCCGCACAGAAGTTGGTAAGATGGCATTTCACTATTCTGCCCCCATAACATGGAACAATTTACAAAAGTTCTGGAAATTAAAGGAAGTGGTTACAATTGGCCAGTTTAAACTCTTGCTCAAAGGTTTGGAAATGAAATCTATGGTTTGCAAATGTTTTAAATAGTCTTATGAAATTGTTATGAAATTTTTCTGTAATGTTCAGAATTGTTGTGATCTGTGCCGCTGTCTTGGCCAGGACTCCCTTGAAAAAGAGATTAGTAATCTCAATGGGATTTTCCTGGTTAAATAAAGGTTAAATTAAAAAAAATAAAATAAATAAAAACGTGATAACCACTACACTACGGAAACTGATGAACAATGATTTTTTGCATGTTCGTGGGGAAATTCACATTCATATTTTACTGTAAATGTTTAAAATGCTGTTAGACATGTTAATTTTTGACACATAGAGATTTTAAACTGGATTCAGTCACAGATGCTTTGTCATGGATTTGAGTGACAGCGAATATGTAGTAAACCTTAATATATCTACATGTATTTACTGTGGCATAAATGCTGGAATAGCGCCACCTATCGATTGATGTGCCAAAAATAGAGCTTGGGCATTCCTCGTTAGTATAATAGACAGTATCTCCGCCTGTCAGGCGCAAGATTGGGGTTCGATTCCCCGCCACCACTTTCTCTTTGCCAACCCCACAGTGCTTGGGGGCAGGTTGTAAACATGTTCAGTGCAGTGTGTTTGAGGAGGAGCAGCAGCGTGGATGTTGGCAGGTGGAAGGGCCTCCGAGGCCACAGCAATTTGGGCAGGTAGATTTAATCCTTGCAGGATCAGTGTAACATCCTGGCGCTTCACCCGTTTATTATGCCACTGCATGAGGGTTGTTTGATTGATCTCAACCAGCTGCAGTGTAGTGCTCTGCATGATGTCTCCAATACCCAGAAGAAGCTGCCGGATTTTGCAGTAATCTTGCAGGACACAAGTCCATCTTGTAGTATAGTCCTCTTCTTTACCTTTTACTTTCTTTTTTGGATTCTTGTGTAAATCACAGAGTCTGATACAAATGGCTTCCGCCAAGCGGAAGCAGTCTGGCCACTGGGCAGGGGAGGCAATGGATCCCAACACACACCGCTTCAGGCTCTCCACACCAGGAGTTTTGGAGACCTGAACTTTCCTACTATGAGCCTGTCTTGGTGTCTGGCAGCAAACACCACCCGTTGCTGGTCATATGGCAGCAGGCTCTGCCAGTGGTCAATGATGGTGCTGACCTGTTGGTTGCTCAAGGTCAAACCACCATGGTTCTTCAGACCCACCAGATACTCTGCTAGGCTGTCCACAAGATCCATTCCCGGCATGTTGTGTTCATCCACAGCCTGAAAAACAACATCAGACCAACAATTAAAAGTTATCACTAATATGACACACACAATTCTATGGGATAATTTCCCTTTGGGTATTCTTTTTCTTAGCTATTCTTTAATCCCTCTTACTAGTTGTTCTTCAAGCACGGAGATGGCTGCAGGCTGGGTAGCTGCAGGCTGGGGGGACACTGACGCGGCAGCAGGCTGGGTGGACACTGAGGTGGCAGCAGGCTGGGCAGCTGGGGTGGACACTGAGGCAGCAGCAGGCTGGGAAGCTGGGGTGGACACTGAGGCAGCAGCAGGCTGGGTGGACACTGAGGCGGCAGCAGGCTGGCTGGATGAAGCAACACACTGGCCTGGAACAGATGCTGATGTTTTCAGGTTCACAACTGTTGGGTCTAGATCCTGGTCCTCAAAGCCTTCATCTTCCTGCTCCTCCCCAATGTTGATATCTTCCAACAGCTCATCTGTCTTCTCAGAGTCTGGGTTCATGTCCTGAATGGGCTGCCCTCTCTGATTATACAAGTAGTCAACACCAATAAGCTTACATATATATATATATAAACATAAAGATAAACATACTTCCGACCAAGCACCTTCAGACTATTGGTGTTGATTGACTGGACAAGGTCTCCAGAGTAGCTGAGGAGAGGGTTTTGGTTGCAAGAGACTGTGCAGCCCGGTCCTGGTTCCAGGCTTTCTAGCAGAAACAGCTGAAAGTTTAGGCTGTTGGCCTTTGTTCCTAAAATTAAAGTTGTACTGTGTTAACATTTTGCATTCCCTCATTACTGAGAAGAATATTCAACACTATATTATAATATAATGTAATAAATTATAACATATATATATATATATATATATATATATATATATATATATATATATATATATATATATATATATATAAATATACATACAACATAAAATAATCACCTGGAATAAACCTGTTCAGGTGCAAATGAAAGGATTCAGTGACTGTCATAAGCCACCTGTGTGTTAGTACAATTACGGGCTCTGGGGGCTCCTGACAGACTACAGGAAGAAGGCTAGGATGTTCCATGAAGGCTGAACACTTGCCAAGGTACCTGGCCAGGCGCTGCAGCCACTCCTCACTGTGGTTCTCCTTTAATTGCTTGGCCAGGCGGGTCGAGCTGTTCCCCAGTATCCTTTCCCTCAGTATCACACGAATGTCATCAATCAAACAGAAATCAGGGGACTGTGACAAGATAAAGTCAAGAGAAGAAGAATGGCGCTGAGGCTGGAGAGGAGGAAAAGACTGTGATAATTATAAAACAATATGTGTAGACAGACAGCAGCTCACTTGTGTGTCAGGATGATACGGAACTCTGACCGGTGGGGAAGGTCCAGCTGGTCTAAAATACTGACACCCGAAGACAGGTAGGATGCTTTGCATCCTGAGTTGCTGCACCTGAGGGACTCCGGGATCATCAAATATTTCCTGTCGATATCTAGTACCTGTCGTGCCCTTTTGTGAATACGTCCTCCTGTGAGGTGCCCTCCACATTTGGGACAGATCACTCTGATTATCCACAGGTGGTATGGCATCCACACAAGAAGGCGTTGGCAGAAAAAGCGTTCTGGAGTGAGGACCTGGTGGTAGATCAGGGATGGGGTAGGTGGATCATACCAGAGTTTCAGGTCATCCCTTAGACGCTGGTTTCGCCACAATGTAGATGAGATCCACTGCTGGTCTTGAACAGGGAGGGTATTTCTTGACAGGATCCAGATGATGCAGGCAGAGGCACTAGTGGGGCAGATAAAGTAGATCCATCCTAATTGACAGAAAGAAAAAGATTGGTGTTTAAAAAGATAGCTATTGTAAATTTGAAATGTTGGATAAAAAGAATAACTATTGTAAATGTGAAACAAAAAAAATTACAGAGCCAGCTGAATCTGAGGGGATATGAATGGCAGGGCGCTTGTTGGTCCCCACAGCCTGTAGAAGAGAAAGGGGGAAGAGAGAAAAGGGAGATTGTCTTATGGTTTTAGGATTGGACGCAGAATGGGAGACAGTGGGACTGACAGAGGCCGCAGCAAGGTTTGATGGAGGTGCAGCATGAGGGATAGTGGTTCTTATTGCAGAGGCGTAAATCAAACTGCCAGATGAGGTGGTGGCAGTGCTGGAAACGACCTGGAAGGAAAGAGAAATTTCATGGACAGTACCATACTAACTATTCTGCCAAAGAGATAACATTTTAAAGTTTCAAGTTTAACACAAGGTCATTTTAATTCAGTTTATTTAAGAAGAAGGGAGTGCAAACTAATAAAATGCATTATTAACTAAATGCATTATAATTAACCAATATGTGGCATCATACCTGAGAAGGTTTCCTGGCCACACTGAGGTTGGCCTTCAGTGTTGCAGTATGTGAGCCACCGAACCGTGGTTTGCATAACTGGGGAAGGATGAAATGTCACAAGTTACAGTAAATTATCATAGAGTTGTACAGGTCAAGGCAATATACATGTAATTAAAACTACTGTTTGCAGGCTTTGATTCTGTTTATATTTTTCATTAAATAGTAGTGCTGGGTACCATTTCAAGGGATAATTTGGGTTGCACTCGACCAGCAGAGGGTACAGCACCAGTTGGAGCAGCAGGGTCAGCAGCAGTTGACAGAGCTGGGCCAGCTGCAGCAGCAGGTGTGACTGCCTGCACATTAGTTTTCTAATAGTTATATTTATATTACAGGCATGACCATGGAATTGCTAATTTCTATCATCTAAATCTATCTACCATTATCCTATAGTAAAACATTTTGTAACATTGCTTAAAGGCATAATCGAGGCTTATTATAATCATAATCAACATTATTATTATATTACAATACATTATTATATTTTATTTTCAACAAATACTACAGTGGACTAAAGTTAGGGTAAACGACCATTTGAATGCTAATCTAAAAAAGTAATATAAATTTAAAGGGACTGATGTCAATTCAATTCAATCCATTTATCAGTTTCTCTCTATATATACATCTCTAACGTTACTAAAAATTATAAAATATATTATAATACTAATATTTTAAAATAAAATTACAGCTAACGATAACTTAAGATACTGACATGTAAATGTGTTGTATTTATATAGCGCTTTTCTAGTCTTAACAACTACTCAAAGCTCCTTTACATCATGCATACATTCACACACTGTGCGTTGTGCAGTCTCGTCACGCAACCATACTCGATCTCAGCAGCGGCCGCGGGACGTGTTAGCTTGACAGTTAGTAAAACAAATGTTAGAATCTATAATACTAAATGAACCAGGAGGAACCCTCCGCATGTTTACCTTTTTAATAAAATACTGACATGTAACAGCAGCTACATTATGCGGGGCCTTCTGTGTCTTAACCAAAACAAACGGACATTTCAGCTTTCAAAAACTCAACATCTAACTTGAGAAAACATGTAGCAGTTATTTTTGTTTTTGCATGTGTCTTTTACACATGTTTTGAACATTTCCATCAACATTTGATGTTTAAGTCTCTTCACTTAAGCTATTTTGTAATTAATAAATTCATTTTAATGTATTATATTGATTGGATGAACTATAATTTGCATAAAGATGATTATTTTGTATTTTTGTCTGTCTGATTAATGCTTGTGTTAAGAAATAAATCAGACGTTACTCAACAGTTACTACTTAAATAGTTTTTCATCAAGGACTTTTTTACTCTTACTCAAGTAATTATTTGGATGACTACTTTTACTTTTACTTGAGTCATATTATTGTGAAGTAACAGTACTTTTACTTGAGTACAATTTTTGGCTACACCTCTGCCCATTGTTCATTTAGACGTACCACCAACATTGAGCTACCCATGCTTCGAAAACAGAGGTTTGTGGAAAAAACAATCTCCTGAACTACAAATTGAGGTACAAGTAAATGAAGACGATTAAGCTGTTGCCATGTAGGTTGCCCATTGTTCATTCAGACTTACCACCAACATTGTTTTGATACAAACCTGCTTGAAAAACAGCCACAATTCTTTTTAAAGACTTGTGCATGGAACATAAATGATATGGCAGTGTCTGAAGTGTCAGGCTTGCCAAATGGACAACCCATCATGGCAGCAAAGAGATGTTCAAAGCTACACCTGAACAGGAACTTGAACCCTGGACCCTCAGATTAAAAGTCTGATGCTCTACCGACTGAGCTACCCAGGCTTCTAATACAGTGGGCTGTGGAAAAAACAATCTCCTGAACTACAAATTGAAGCGCAATCTTTTGGATTTGGGTGCTAGCAAGATGGATGTAGGTTACTGTTCGCAAAATCTGAAGAAGTTCCCTCCAGCGGGTTCTGTGTTATCATATTCAGATTCACTCCCTTCAATAGCTCAGTTGGTAGAGCGGAGGACTGTAAAGGCGTAGAGCTGAAATCCTTAGGTCGCTGGTTCAAATCCGGCTTGAAGGAATCCTTTTTTTTCCAGAGGTTCCCTTCGTGGAAGAATAAAGTGTTTCTGATTCTGATGTAGAGATGGACGGATGACCCAATAGCATAATACTTCTTGCCAAGACATAACAAGAAACAGAAAAAGAGGTGGGGGAGATAGAGTTAAGCCCTGACAGAATAGAAAGCTACAGACAAAAGATGTGAAATAGTCCCAAGTGTGTGTAAAGTACAAACATTTCTCCAAGAAATCTTTATTGTGCTCACATGGGCCCTCATTTATAAAACGTGCGTACTACCTAAAACAGGTGTAGGACGGGCGTACGCCGATGCTTACGCAAAGTTCAGCATTTATCAATTTGAACGTGAGCATGGGCTGCGAAAAAATCTCACATCTGGTCTGACCTCGTGTACGCAAGTTTACGCAGACACCCTCATTACATTTAAGAGTAAACTTAAAACTCTCCTCTTTGATTTAGCTTATTGTTAGGGAGTCGCAGCGTTTGCCTAGACCGACGGGGGAGGGTGTATATCCGCAGACATGGCACCCCTTCTCTTCTCTGCTTCTCTTCATAGTCATCAGATTAATTTACCATATAATCAATAACATATTAAAACTAGAGAGATAATCTTTTTTTTAACCGTCAGCCGGCTTCATTAAAGTCAATGCAGATCTGCACTAGTTTTCATTGTGTGGTTACTTGCTTTATTTGTCAAGAAGCAACCAGAAATGTTACTTGCCCAACCCGATTTGATAAAATATTAGATCTCTGTTATTGTACAAATAAGGGAGCATATCAATCAATCAAGCTACCTCCATGAGGATACACAGACACAGCTCACTACAATTTGCAATTTGCCGTGTCTGGTAACTACTACTAACCAATTTTTTTAGGTTGTCGTGGCCGAGTGGTTAAGGCGATGGACTTGAAATCCATTGGGTCTCCCTGCGCAGGTTCAAATCCTGCCGACAACGAGAGGCTTTCTTTAAGCAAACCAATGACACATCACAGTTTACCAAGTTGCAGATGTTCCTTCACGTACAATATTGTGTTATCTCATAGGTACTGGAAGCCACCAGTCTCCACCATTGTATTTCTTTTCAATCTGTGTTACAAGATTTGCAGTGATCGTTGTATTATCCAGCAGAAAGGCAACAGGTGTGTTTTGCCCAGGTTCTATTATCAACCACCCCAGTCTGCTACTCCTTAGGCCCTGTCCCAGACTTCCACGCAATGTTAAAGAGGCGTGTCAACCAAGAAAGCCCCTCCACACCCAGAGCTTTCAGCATTTCTGGATGGATCTCACTGATCTCTGGGGCTTTGCCACTGTGGAGTTGTTTGACTACCATAGCAAGTATTTTGCCCAGGTTTGATTTCCAGCCACCACAGTTGCATTTACAGGTTTTGAAGCCATATACAACATTAACATTACACGTTTTACCCAGATTTCTTCTTTTATTCAGTGATATTTCAATTTCCTTGCGGGAGTCATCCCAAAAGGATTAATAAAGATAAGTCTAAGTCTATCTCAGAAAAAAGTCCAAAAAAATCTTTAAATCTTCAGTGGATGTAGCTCAGTGGTAGAGCTCATGCTGTATGAGGACCTGGCATCTCCAGCAGGTATTATGGTAGAGTCTGTAAAAGAGCTGCAAAAGATATTACCTCCTGTGGTAATCTGACTGGTAGGGTTATAGAACGTAGTTGTAGGCTAATACCTCCTGTCACACAAACTAAGCGGTATGCTCTCTCTTTTATACCTCAGAATATCAGACAGCACAACAAGAACTTCAACTGTTCATGTGTTACAGTTTCTATTTTACTGTATTTATGTACTTGTATATTTTTTGTATAACGCTCCAGTTTTTATGGGTGTTATGGCGGGTATGAGCACTGTAGTTTCTATTTTTATGGATGAAATAAACTTGACATGCGATTAAGTTAACTCTTCAGCAGGTGGAGACATTTCACTTCAGACACTTGCAGCAACAGATGCTTTGTTAAACATCAACAGACTAGAAATATACTTACTGGTGATAGAAAGAGTTAGCAGAGGATGGTTTCTATCTATTGACCTCTGGGTTACGGGCCCAGCGCCCTTCCGCTGTGCCACTCTGCTCTGCTGTTTACGTTTAGGGGCTGGAAAATCTGTGATTGACATTTTGAGGGAAGGTTTGGGAACCTGTGGCAACCAAGGCTCCAACAGCTTACGGGTTGTAAAGTTAAACATTTGGTAGACCTTGCAACTATCTTAT
>CM049393.1:5079465-5106214 GCA_026937815.1 Etheostoma perlongum | reverse complement strand
GGGGTTGAGGAATGCCGAACTACATGTAATCAAATTATTAGTACACATATACATTTGCAGTAGTTTGCTAGTAGTTCAACTACATTCACCTTAGAATCAAGGAGTTGAATTGCTTTTTGCTCTTTTTTGCACTATAAATAACACTTCTGAATTTTTAAGAGTTCTTTGACATTTTTGTCCAGAGGTAGTTCATTTGTTTTAGCCTGTTGCTACACTTATAAATACTTTCATGTATTTCCATGTTTCTATTTTTGTTTCTGTAATTAATTCTCAATTTTCTTACCTCTGTCTTCAGTGAGACTTGCGGGACTTGTCCTCTTCTGTAAATTTGCATCATCCAGAATATTATATTTATTTATGATGTGGTCAAACTGCAAGTATTTTTGAACTACAACATGACTTGGTGAACAGTGTAAGATTGTTTATTTCACTTCTAAATAAAGATGTGGCTTCCAAAAAAAAAAGTTGCGTCCTCTATACAGTTTCTTGTCATCTCTGCGTCCAGCAAAGAAGTAGCAGCGCCTTATTCTAATGAAAAAGCTTTCGGCACTGGGGATTCCCAGGCAGTCTCCCATCCAAGTACTGACCCAGCCCCCAGCTTAGCTTCCGAGATCAGACGAGATCGGGCGTGTTCAGGGTGGTGGCCGTAAGCAAGAACAGAAGGTGAAAACAAGCTATTTCTAGACGTGAAAACCTGAAGGTTCTCAAAACTGTTGAATAAACAGCTTGGGGTTGAGGAATACTGAACTACATGTAATCAAATTATTAGTACACATATACATTTTGCAGTAGTTTGCTAGTAGTTCAACTACATTCACCTTAGAATCAAGGAGTTGAATTGCTTTTTGCTCTTTTTGCACTATAAATAACACTTCTGAATTTTTAAGAGTTCTTTGACTTGTTTTGTCCGAAATTGATTCATTTGTTTAGCCTGTTGCTACACTTATAAATACTTTCATGTATTAAATGTTTCTATTTTTGTTTTCTGTAATTAATTCTCAATTTTTCTTACCTCTGTCTTCAGTGAGACTTGCGGGACTTGTCCTCTTCTGTAAATTTGCATCATCAGAATATTATATTTATTTATGATGTGGTCAAACTGCAAGTATTTTTGAACTACTACATGACTTGTTGAACAGTGTAAGATTGTTTATTTCACTTCTAAATAAAGATGTGGCTTCCAAAAAAAAAAAGTTGCGTCCTCTATACAGTTTCCTTGTCATCTCTGCGTCCAGCAAAGAAGTAGCAGTGCCTTATTCTAATGAAAAAAAGCTTACGGCACTGGGATTCCCAGGCAGTCTCCCATCCAAGTACTGACCCAGCCCTACCCAGCTTAGCTTCCGAGATCAGACGAGATCGGGCGTTTTTTTTTATCTTTTATTATCAAAATGCAAAATGTACATATATACAGTCAAAACAAATTACCTCAGAATACACACAAACCACCCACATACACCTACATCAAACAACAAAGAAGAAAACAAAAGACATTTTAAAACAACCCAAAAGCAACAAACATAAGTCAAAATAGAAAACATGCATGCTGTTCACAAAAGGGAAATCATTGCAATAGAGTCAACCACTCACGAAAAACCCAAATATGTACAGATGCACAGGGAAACTATATACCTGCAAACTACCACTCAAAATCTAGACCACCGTTCTCATTCACAGAAAAAAAAAAAGAATGCCCCCCCCAAAAACGCTGACTCAAAATATCCCTCCCAAACGACAAATAAACCGTGAAAAAGCTCCTAGAAAGTGCACCAAAGTAATCCCAAACATTTATCACCCCTGTTCTCATGTAGAGCCATGTTGCGCCTCAGAAAAACTGCCCTCCTGGCCAAACACAATAACAAATTTACCACAAGAGTATTGGCATTCACGACACTAGACCCAACCCCAAAAAAGGAAACAAAAATCCCAGTCATCATCCAGCACGCACCGAAAATGGCCATACAGAAGTAAAATCCTTCTCAGTTCTGAACGAAAAAAAAACAAGATCAGTGCACCGGAGAAAAATGTGTTCCAGATTTTCATCTGACACATGGCAAATGGTGCAAGTCCTGAGAATGTTTTTGTTGAGCTGATGCAATATGATACCAGTGAAGATTTTACGGTGTCGAATCCGAAATCCAAATGAAACATAGCTGGTGATGCATATTTGATCATAATGTTTGACCAGATGGTTTCGGCCTTATGGTTGGGAAAAACCGATTGCCATACACTTACAGCCGCTGGAAGAGACGTCATGCCTTTTCTCAAAACTGCGTACCAGTGACGAGTCCTCACCTCAACCACATCTGTACTGGTGGTTCCCACGGCCACCTTTAATGAGAAAGGCGCCGCTGTAGGTACCCCGCCGGTAGATGCCAAAAGCCTGACCCAGTCTGGCGTCAAACAATCAATCACTTTCAAACTGATTCGTCTCAAAGTCTCGGCCCTAAAAGAGAACCCCGACTCTTCAAACGCCGACCCAAAATATCCGCATCACACACTCCATCCTCATCACAGACATCTTTTATAACAAAACAATGTGCTTCAGACAGCAACTGATTATTAATACACCGGTCATGAAACTGAAAAAAAGGGCTCCTTAAAAAAGGCACATTCAAAATCTGGCCTTTAGTCTCACACTTCAGAGACATGAGTGGTAAGACCCTACTCAGGCCACCAACACCTCTATGTAAAAGGCAGGCAGGTGAAGAAGGCTCTTCGACGCATGTAGCTGTAACAGATGATACACCTTATACGGACCGAGTGGACAGGTACCTGTGAAAAGTGGCTTTCCACTCCGCCCTACATTCCTCATCAAGAAACCTACCCACCAACTTGACTCTTAATGCATCTCGTTTAAGCCCCACATCCATCAATTTCAAACCCCCAGCGAAAACGTCAATCAAGACCGAATGGCGGACACGAGCCGCTTTTCGATTTCCATAAAAAATCATTCGATAAATCATTCAACCTTTGCAAAACCGACGACGGCATAGAGCACGTTTCCAAAACATGCGTGACCAAAGAAAATACTAGTGAATTTAAAACCACCACCTTGCCCTAAGCAATAGACCCTCGCTTTCCACATATTCAAAACCTTTACCAATTTTCTTAACGCATGATCCCATGTTAGAGAGGTAGCTACCTCCTCATCCCCACCGACAAAACCCCCCAATACTTTACATGGTGCGGTCACAGATTTAAAACCCCACCTGTCGGTCCCATCCTCATCCAAGTTGAATACAGTAATCTCGGACTTGTCTACATTTACCGAAGCCCCCGACCCCAGTTGATATGTCCGCAAATGACGCATAAACACCGTGACATCAGCAGGAGATTTGGCAAACACATTCAAATCATCTGCATACTGTACCAGTTTCACACAAGTCTCAGTGCCCAACTGCACTCCTTCAAAAGTGTCATCAGCAATCGTCATCCAGCTAAAGGTTCAGCTACTAAAATATACAACAATGACGACAGCGGACACCCCTGCCTGATAGATCTACTGATGTTAAAAGCATTTGACAACAAACCATTACACTTCACTCTACTCACAGCAGTGCTATACAAAAGTTTGATCCAAGATACAAAACGTGAACCAAACCCCACCCGTTCCAAAGTGCTGTACAAAAAATGATGTTCGACTTTGTCGAAAGCTTTTTGCAGGTCGATTCCCAACCAAATGCCCGACCCTACTGACATCGTCCTAACCACATCCTTAATTGTCAAAATGGAGTCAGTTATAGTTCTCCCCGGCACACTACACGTTTGAGACTCACCCACAACGGACCCAACCACCACCTTCACCCTACCCGCCAGGACCTTCATTAAAATCTTATAATCAGTGTTAAGCAAACTAATGGGCCTGTAATTATCCAAACATTCCCTATCACCCTTATTTTTATAAAAACATTTATAATGCCCTCAGAAAAAAAAAAGCGGCGCTGTTCCGTCTCCTCCATCACAGTGAAAACCCGCAACAGAATTGGGGACAGATAAGTGCGAAAGGTTTTGTAAAATTCTGCAGTGAGGCCATCCCGACCCGGACTTTTATTGTCACGTAGAGCACCAATGGCGTCATCCACCTCAGCATCAATAATTGCGCTGTCACACCACGCACTGTCTTGCACACTCAGTGTGTTAGAGAGGGAAGACAGGGCGTCCGTCACCGCACCCTCATCCGGGGCGAACCTGTCAGCAATTCTTTATAATAATTCTGCGCCGTCTCCACTATGGCTTCCACATCGGAGACCGTATGTCCTCCCGGGGATTTAAGTGCAGATATAAACTGTTGTTGCTGTCGCTGCTTCTCCAACCTCAGGAAATACGCAGTGCATTTCTCCCCCTCTAAATAACTCAGCGCTTTGCTTCTGACAGCCGCCCCTCTACACCGATCGAATTCCAGCCGATCTAAACAGCCCTTGAGTTGCACATATCTATGTGTGCACGCACCCTGCAACTCATCTATCCGTGCGGCTTCCTGTTGGAGTTGTTCTTTCAAGGCATTCTCCACCCGACGCTCCCCACATTTCTTCATTTTACAATACCACATACATTTCCTCTTTATTCGAACCTTCAAATCGCCCCACCACAACAGGACATCGTCAACAAACAAACAGTCATTTTGAGCTTTAGACAAAAAGGTAGACATGGAAGACACAAAAGCGGCATCTTTCATAATACTGGCATTAAGGCACCAAAGGTCGCCATGTCTCCGCACACACACCCGTTCAAAGACGCAATGAAGCGATTTGTGATCACTCCACGCCGACAATTTATATGAGGTGTCCAGGATATAGGAGAATAGTCCAGAAGAAACTAGGCACAAGTCAATGCGTGACTGCTTCAGAATGTTTTGAACAACCTGTTGCCTGGAAAACTCACGTTGTCCTTGATGGGAAATCCTCCAAATGTCACACAGATCATGGTCTGCCAGCAAGGATGCAAATACACTCCTGCTTGTGTCAGATTTAAAGCGATTGTTTGTTGACACGTCTAATAACGTTTGCGCCACATTAAAATCCCCCATCATGATCGAGTCCATAGTACACCATGACCGCAGTTTACTAAAAAAGTTTCTTCTGTCCTTTTCAATATTCGGCGCGTACACATTGAATAGCCTGACGGCTGAATAGTCCACCACACAGTCCAGGATTAGAAGGCGGCCGTCCACATTCGCATGCACTAGCTTGGCATTTTCACAACAACCTGCTCTAACAAAAATAGCTACCCCACAAGTTCGATTTCGCCCGTGACTCATAAAAAGTTGTCCTGGCCATACACGTGCACACGCAGGGACTGAGGCTTCATCCCATTTGGTTTCTTGCACACAGAATATGTCAAAAGACAAAGAGTCCAGCAGAGCGCTACATTTTACCGCTGAACACAATCCGTTCACGTTTAGGGGCGTTAAAAAGAACCATGACGGGGGCTAGCAGGGAGGGGAGGGGGCCATAATAATCCAACAAATGTAAAAACACACTACGATACATAAGGTTTGCCCGCTACACGGGAGACTCTCTTTTTCTTTACCGACTTTGCGGAAGCTTTTAATGATAATGGAGATACATCCCATTTATGTCTAGCCTGTACGAAGTCACCCAAACCAAATACCATGTCCTCATCTATCCCACCCACATGTGACGCCACCGGTTTATCAAGTCCTGGTTTAAAGGAATCCGGGCACTGTTCGTGCATCACGGGTGCCTGTACAGATGGTTGAGACACATCGGGGGTCCCAGCAACCGCATCCGTTCCACCGTGGAGAGCTGGCGTTCCCACAGCCCGGGAAAACTCCGGTGAGTTGGCCAGCAACCCACCAGGTTCACCCTGACTACTTCGCACCACCGACACCTGGCACCCAGGTTCATGCTCACTCACACCGGTCGGAAACAGAGCGCCGCCTGTAGACGGGCACTCCTCGGCCACAACCATCCCACCGTCCAGGCCCAAATCACCACCATCAGCCACTTGCAGATTACACTCCATTGCCTCCCCCCCACCAACCAGTAAACCAGCGGCGTCCCCATGAGCAGGCGCATGAGCTCCCTGTGAGCCACGCGCCCCATCGTCGACATCCTCTTCTGACTCACTCACTTGGCAATTACATTTCGTTTTATGGTTAAGGCACACCACACACCTGTCCACCCCCAAAACACAGTCTCTAGCGTAATGGCCTTGCTCGTCACAGCGCCTGCACGTAAACCTCGGGCAGTCCTTTATTACATGATCAGGAGACATGCACAACCGACACACCTTCACCTGATGATTGTGCATGACCCTAAAATATTCCACCCCCTGCACAGTGTCAAATTTAGTCGAATACGGCAAGGATTTGACTGAGCCCATGAAACGGACCCGCACAAACCTCGTGCCATCTGCCACATTCGTTCCTGGCCACACCCGCCGTTTAATAGGAGATACAGCCATAACCCCCCATAGTCGCAATTTTGCAAGAATCGCTTCATCAGACACATACACCGGCAATTTCAAAAAAGACACCATCACCTCGTTGTTACATATATCCGTAGCTTCAATCCCAACAGACCCGATTTGAAGACCGTCTAGCAATCGGGCCTTCCCCGCAGCCGTGCTTAAAGTTACTTCGTACCGGTTAAAACCCAATTTTCTACAACCCATGAGACCACCACACAGCTGCCTAACATTCTTCATAAGTTCAAAAGTCACCATCTCCTCCTCCGATAGAACCCTCACATGCACAGTCAGCTCTTTCTCATACCGTTTCGAATTACCCACCGGTCCTGCCGCGCGCCCGTCGTCACCCAGACCAGACGCACGCACACCTGCCATCCCCGTCGCAGCTGGAGCCCCCGTAGAAAGCCGTCCTCCTTCCTGGTCCGTCTCCGCCACTGCCAGCCCCGGCTCCTCCGCTGCCACCGCATCAGCGGCTGCCGCGTCCGCGGCTGTCGCGCGCCTTCGTCCGCTCCCCACATCGGCTCCCTCCACACGAGTCGCCGTCTCTCCAGCCGCAGCACACCGCACCACACCACCAGAGTTCTGCATAATATTCTCCGTCATCGGCACCTCCACCGACCTCCCAACCTGGACAGCCCACTCGTCCTGCTGCCGCATCTCCGCCGTCCGCGATGATGGCTCGTACTCCCGCATCCGTTCGCCACCAGTAGGTTGTGACTCATGTACCTGCCACGCAGATCCTCCACTCGTTTCCCCACGCACATTGATGTCCGTATGCTCCAGAATTACCGATGGTCCATCATCCTGCCCAAAAGCACCGGACACTCTACCTCCGCTCTTCCCTCGTCCGTCCACCGCCGTCCGCGGCCCGCTCTTCACGCCTTCCTCCATGGCGCGCTCCGATGTATACGTGGCACTTTGCCAACAAAAATCCAGGAAAAAGAAAGTTTTCCCCACACAGCCAAAAAAGGCTGCGGGGGAATAAAACACCAAATCAAACAAAAACGCACCACAGTTGGCGGATAAGCAGCATCAATGTCCAAAGTCAAAAAACAAATCAGCCGCAGCAAGGCAGAAAGCTCCTGCCAAAAATCCCACAGCCTCTCTCACTCCAATTGCCACAAAGCAACGTACACAGAACCGTGATGCGTTCAGGGTGGTGTGGCCGTAAGCAAGCACAGAAGGGGAAAACAAGCTATTTCTAGACGTGAAAACCTGAAGGTTCTCAAAACTGTTGAATAAACAGCTTGGGGTTGAGGAATACTGAACTACATGTAATGAAATTATTAGTACACATATACATTTTGCAGTAGTTTGCTAGTAGTTGAACTACATTCACCTTAGAATCAAGGAGTTGAATTGCTTTTTGCTCTTTTTTGCACTATAAATAACACTTCTGAATTTTTAAGAGTTCTTTGACTTGTTTTGTCCGAAATTGATTCATTTGTTTAGCCTGTTGCTACACTTATAAATACTTTCATGTATTTCCATGTTTCTATTTTTGTTTTCTGTAATTAATTCTCAATTTTCTTACCTCTGTCTTCAGTGAGACTTGCGGGACTTGTCCTCTTCTGTAAATTTGCATCATCCAGAATATTATATTTATTTATGATGTGGTCAAACTGCAAGTATTTTGAACTACTACATGACTTGTTGAACAGTGTAAGATTGTTTATTTCACTTCTAAATAAAGATGTGGCTTCCAAAAAAAAAGTTGCGTCCTCTATACAGTTTCCTTGTCATCTCTGCGTCCAGCAAAGAAGTAGCAGCGCCTTATTCTAATGAAAAAGCTTACGGCACTGGGGCTTCCCAGGCAGTCTCCCATCCAAGTACTGACCCAGCCCTACCCAGCTTAGCTTCCGAGATCAGACGAGATCGGGCGTGTTCAGGGTGGTGTGGCCGTAAGCAAGTACAGAAGGTGAAAACAAGCTATTTTTAGACGTGAAAACCTGAAGGTTCTCAAAACTGTTGAATAAACAGCTTGGGGTTGAGGAATACTGACCTACATGTAATCAAATTATTAGTACACATAAACATTTTGCAGTAGTTCGCTAGTAGTTCAACTACATTCACCTTAGAATCAACGAGTTGAATTGCTTTTTGCTCTTTTTTGCACTACAAATAACACTTCTGAATTTTTAAGAGTTCTTTGACTTGTTTTGTCCGAAATTGATTCATTTGTTTAGCCTGTTGCTACACTTATAAATACTTTCATGTATTTCCATGTTTCTATTTTTGTTTTCTGTAATTAATTCTCAATTTTCTTACCTCTGTCTTCAGTGAGACTTGCGGGACTTGTCCTCTTCTGTAAATTTGCATCATCCAGAATATTATATTTATTTATGATGTGGTCAAACTGCAAGTATTTTGAACTACTACATGACTTGTTGAACAGTGTAAGATTGTTTATTTCACTTCTAAATAAAGATGTGGCTTCCAAAAAAAAAAAGTTAGTCCTCTATACAGTTTCCTTGTAATCTCTGCGTCCAGCAAAGAAGTAGCAGTGCCTTATTCTAATGAAAAAGCTTACGGCACTGGGGATTCCCAGGCAGTCTCCCATCCAAGTACTGACCCAGCCCTACCCAGCTTAGCTTCTGAGATCAGACAAGATCGGGCGTGTTCAGGGTGGTGTGGCCGTAAGCAAGCACAGAAGGTGAAAACAAGCTATTTTTAGACGTGAAAACCTGAAGGTTCTCAAAACTGTTGAATAAACAGCTTGGGGTTGAGGAATACTGACCTACATGTAATCAAATTATTAGTACACATATACATTTTGCAGTAGTTTGCTAGTAGTTCAACTACATTCACCTTAAAATCAACGAGTTGAATTGCTTTTTGCTCTTTTTTGCACTACAAATAACACTTCTGAATTTTTGAGAGTTCTTTGACTTGTTTTGTCCGAAATTGATTCATTTGTTTAGCCTGTTGCTACACTTATAAATACTTTCATGTATTTCCATGTTTCTATTTTTGTTTTCTGTAATTAATTCTCAATTTTCTTACCTCTGTCTTCAGTGAGACTTGCGGGACTTGTCCTCTTCTGTAAATTTGCATCATCCAGAATATTATATTTATTTATGATGTGGTCAAACTGCAAGTATTTTGAACTACTACATGACTTGTTGAACAGTGTAAGATTGTTTATTTCACTTCTAAATAAAGATGTGGCTTCCAAAAAAAAAGTTGCGTCCTCTATACAGTTTCCTTGTCATCTCTGCATCCAGCAAAGAAGTAGCAGTGCCTTATTCTAATGAAAAAGCTTATGGCACTGGGGATTCCCAGGCAGTCTCCCATCCAAGTACTGACCCAGCCCTACCCAGCTTAGCTTCCGAGATCAGACGAGATCGGGCGTGTTCAGGGTGGTGTGGCCGTAAGCAAGCACAGAAGGTGAAAACAAGCTATTTCTAGACGTGAAAACCTGAAGGTTCTCAAAACTGTTGAATAAACAGCTTGGGGGTTGAGGAATACTGAACTACATGTAATCAAATTATTAGTACACATATACATTTTGCAGTAGTTTGCTAGTAGTTCAACTACATTCACCTTAGAATCAAGGAGTTGAATTGCTTTTTGCTCTTTTTTTGCACTATAAATTACACTTCTGAATTTTTAAGAGTTCTTTGACTTGTTTTGTCCGAAATTGATTCATTTGTTTAGCCTGTTGCTACACTTATAAATACTTTCATGTATTTCCATGTTTCTATTTTTGTTTTCTGTAATTAATTCTCAATTTTCTTACCTCTGTCTTCAGTGAGACTTGGGACTTGTCCTCTTCTGTAAATTTGCATCATCCAGAATATTATATTTATTTATGATGTGGTCAAACTGCAAGTATTTTGAACTACTACATGACTTGTTGAACAGTGTAAGATTGTTTATTTCACTTCTAAATAAAGATGTGGCTTCCAAAAAAAAAAGTTGCGTCCTCTATACAGTTTCCTTGTCATCTCTGCGTCCAGCAAAGAAGTAGCAGCGCCTTATTCTAATGAAAATGCTTACGGCACTGGGGATTCCCAGGCAGTCTCCCATCCAAGTACTGACCCAGCCCTACCCAGCTTAGCTTCCGAGATCAGACGAGATCGGGCGTGTTCAGGGTGGTGTGGCCGTAAGCAAGCACAGAAGGTGAAAACAAGCTATTTCTAGACGTGAAAACCTGAAGGTTCTCAAAACTGTTGAATAAACAGCTTGGGGTTGAGGAATACTGAACTACATGTAATCAAATTATTAGTACACATATACATTTTGCAGTAGTTTGCTAGTAGTTCAACTACATTCACCTTAGAATCAAGGAGTTGAATTGCTTTTTGCTCTTTTTTTGCACTATAAATAACACTTCTGAATTTTTAAGAGTTCTTTGACTTGTTTTGTCCGAAATTGATTCATTTGTTTAGCCTGTTGCTACACTTATAAATACTTTCATGTATTTCCATGTTTCTATTTTTGTTTTCTGTAATTAATTCTCAATTTTCTTACCTCTGTCTTCAGTGAGACTTGCGGGACTTGTCCTCTTCTGTAAATTTGCATCATCCAGAATATTATATTTATTTATGATGTGGTCAAACTGCAAGTATTTTGAACTACTACATGACTTGTTGAACAGTGTAAGATTGTTTATTTCACTTCTAAATAAAGATGTGGCTTCCAAAAAAAAAAGTTGCGTCCTCTATACAGTTTCCTTGTCATCTCTGCGTCCAGCAAAGAAGTAGCAGTGCCTTATTCTAATGAAAAAGCTTACGGCACTGGGGATTCCCAGGCAGTCTCCCATCCAAGTACTGACCCAGCCCTACCCAGCTTAGCTTCTGAGATCAGACAAGATCGGGCGTGTTCAGGGTGGTGTGGCCGTAAGCAAGCACAGAAGGTGAAAACAAGCTATTTTTAGACGTGAAAACCTGAAGGTTCTCAAAACTGTTGAATAAACAGCTTGGGGTTGAGGAATACTGACCTACATGTAATCAAATTATTAGTACACATATACATTTTGCAGTAGTTTGCTAGTAGTTCAACTACATTCACCTTAAAATCAACGAGTTGAATTGCTTTTTGCTCTTTTTTGCACTATAAATAACACTTCTGAATTTTTAAGAGTTCTTTGACTTGTTTTGTCCGAAATTGATTCATTTGTTTAGCCTGTTGCTACACTTATAAATACTTTCATGTATTTCCATGTTTCTATTTTTGTTTTCTGTAATTAATTCTCAATTTTCTTACCTCTGTCTTCAGTGAGACTTGCGGGACTTGTCCTCTTCTGTAAATTTGCATCATCCAGAATATTATATTTATTTATGATGTGGTCAAACTGCAAGTATTTTGAACTACTACATGACTTGTTGAACAGTGTAAGATTGTTTATTTCACTTCTAAATAAAGATGTGGCTTCCAAAAAAAAAAAGTTGCGTCCTCTATACAGTTTCCTTGTCATCTCTGCGTCCAGCAAAGAAGTAGCAGTGCCTTATTCTAATGAAAAAGCTTACGGCACTGGGGATTCCCAGTCAGTCTCCCATCCAAGTACTGACCCAGCCCTACCCAGCTTAGCTTCCGAGATCAGACGAGATCGGGCGTGTTCAGGGTGGTGTGGCCGTAAGCAAGCACAGAAGGTGAAAACAAGCTATTTCTAGACGTGAAAACCTGAAGGTTCTCAAAACTGTTGAATAAACAGCTTGGGGTTGAGGAATACTGAACTACATGTAATCAAATTATTAGTACACATATACATTTTGCAGTAGTTTGCTAGTAGTTCAACTACATTCACCTTAGAATCAAGGAGTTGAATTGCTTTTTGCTCTTTTTTGCACTATAAATTACACTTCTGAATTTTTAAGAGTTCTTTGACTTGTTTTGTCCGAAATTGATTCATTTGTTTAGCCTGTTGCTACACTTATAAATACTTTCATGTATTTCCATGTTTCTATTTTTGTTTTCTGTAATTAATTCTCAATTTTCTTACCTCTGTCTTCAGTGAGACTTGGGGACTTGTCCTCTTCTGTAAATTTGCATCATCCAGAATATTATATTTATTTATGATGTGGTCAAACTGCAAGTATTTTGAACTACTACATGACTTGTTGAACAGTGTAAGATTGTGTATTTCACTTCTAAATAAAGATGTGGCTTCCAAAAAAAAAAAATTAAGTCCTCTATACAGTTTTCTTGTCATCTCTGCGTCCAGCAAAGAAGTAGCAGTGCCTTATTCTAATGAAAAAGCTTTTCGGCACTGGGGATTCCCAGGCAGTCTCCCATCCAAGTACTGACCCAGCCCAACCCAGCTTAGCTTCCGAGATCAGAGGAGATCGGGCGTTTTCAGGGTGGTGTGGCCGTAAGCAAGCACAGAAGGTGAAAACAAGCTATTTCTAGACGTGAAAACCTGAAGGTTCTCAAAACTGTTGAATAAACAGCTTGGGGTTGAGGAATACTGAACTACATGTAATCAAATTATTAGTACACATATACATTTTGCAGTAGTTTGCTAGTAGTTCAACTACATTCACCTTAGAATCAAGGAGTTGAATTGCTTTTTGCTCTTTTTGCACTATAAATAACACTTCTGAATTTTTAAGAGTTCTTTGACTTGTTTTGTCCGAAATTGATTCATTTGTTTAGCCTGTTGCTACACTTATAAATACTTTCATGTATTTCCATGTTTCTATTTTTGTTTTCTGTAATTAATTCTCAATTTTCTTACCTCTGTCTTCAGTGAGACTTGCGGGACTTGTCCTCTTCTGTAAATTTGCATCATCCAGAATATTATATTTATTTATGATGTGGTCAAACTGCAAGTATTTTGAACTACTACATGACTTGTTGAACAGTGTAAGATTGTTTATTTCACTTCTAAATAAAGATGTGGCTTCCAAAAAAAAAGGTTGCGTCCTCTATACAGTTTCCTTGTCATCTCTGCGTCCAGCAAAGAAGTAGCAGTGCCTTATTCTAATGAAAAAGCTTACGGCACTGGGGATTCCCAGGCAGTCTCCCATCCAAGTACTGACCCAGCCCTACCCAGCTTAGCTTCCGAGATCAGACGAGATCGGGCGTGTTTTTTTTTATCTTTTATTATCAAAATGCAAAATGTACATATATACAGTCAAAACAAATTACCTCAGAATACACACAAACCACCCACATACACCTACATCAAACAACAAAGAAGAAAACAAAAGACATTTTAAAACAACCCAAAAGCAACAAACATAAGTCAAAATAGAAAAACATGCATGCTGTTCACAAAAGGGAAATCATTGCAATAGAGTCAACCACTCACGAAAAACCCAAATATGTACAGATGCACAGGGAAACTATATACCTGCAAACTACCACTCAAAATCTAGACCACCGTTCTCATTCACAGAAAAAAAAGAATGCCCCCCCAAAAACGCTGACTCAAAAATATCCCTCCCAAACGACAAATAAACCGTGAAAAAGCTCCTAGAAAGTGCACCAAAGTAATCCCAAACATTTATCACCCTGTTCTCATGTAGAGCCATGTTGCGCCTCAGAAAAACTGCCCTCCTGGCCAAACACAATAACAAATTTACCACAAGAGTATTGGCATTCACGACACTAGACCCAACCCCAAAAAGGAAACAAAAATCCCAGTCATCATCCAGCACGCACCGAAAATGGCCATACAGAAGTAAAATCCTTCTCAGTTCTGAACGAAAAAAAACAAGATCAGTGCACCGGAGAAAAATGTGTTCCAGATTTTCATCTGACACATGGCAAATGGTGCAAGTCCTGAGAATGTTTTTGTTGAGCTGATGCAATATGATACCAGTGAAGATTTTACGGTGTCGAATCCGGAAATCCAAATGAAACATAGCTGGTGATGCATATTTGATCATAATGTTTGACCAGATGGTTTCGGCCTTATGGTTGGGAAAAACCGATTGCCATACACTTACAGCCGCTGGAAGAGACGTCATGCCTTTTCTCAAAACTGCGTACCAGTGACGAGTCCTCACCTCAACCACATCTGTACTGGTGGTTCCCACGGCCACCTTTAATGAGAAAGGCGCCGCTGTAGGTACCCCGCCGGTAGATGCCAAAAGCCTGACCCAGTCTGGCGTCAAACAATCAATCACTTTCGAACTGATTCGTCTCAAAGTCTCGGCCCTAAAAGAGAACCCCCGACTCTTCAAACGCCGACCCAAAATATCCGCATCACACACTCCATCCTCATCACAGACATCTTTTATAACAAAACAATGTGCTTCAGACAGCAACTGATTATTAATACACCGGTCATGAAACTGAAAAAAAAAAGGCTCCTTAAAAAAGGCACATTCAAAATCTGGCCTTTAGTCTCACACTTCAGAGACATGAGTGGTAAGACCCTACTCCAGGCCACCAACACCTCTCTGTAAAAGGCAGGCAGGTGAAGAAGGCTCTTCGACGCATGTAGCTGTAACAGATGATACACCTTATACGGACCGAGAGTAGACAGGTACCTGTGAAAAGTGGCTTTCCACTCCGCCTTACATTCCTCATCAAGAAACCTACCCACCAACTTGACTCTTAATGCATCTCGTTTAAGCCCCACATCCATCAATTTCAAACCCCCCCGCGAGAAAACGTCAATCAAGACCGAATGGCGGACACGAGCCGCTTTCGATTTCCATAAAAATTCATTCGATAAATCATTCAACCTTTGCAAAACCGACGACGGCATAGAGCACGTTTCCAAAACATGCGTGACCAAAGAAAATACTAGTGAATTTAAAACCACCACCTTGCCCCTAAGCAATAGACCCCTCGCTTTCCACATATTCAAAACCTTTACCAATTTTCTTAACGCATGATCCCATGTTAGAGAGGTAGCTACCTCCTCATCCCCACCGACAAAAACCCCCAATACTTTACGCGGTGCGGTCACAGATTTAAAACCCCACCTGTCGGTCCCATCCTCATCCAAGTTGAATACAGTAATCTCGGACTTGTCTACATTTACCGAAGCCCCCGACCCCAGTTGATATGTCCGCAAATGACGCATAAACACCGTGACATCAGCAGGAGATTTGGCAAACACATTCAAATCATCTGCATACTGTACCAGTTTCACACAAGTCTCAGTGCCCAACTGCACTCCTTCAAAAGTGTCATCAGCAATCGTCATAGCCGCTAAAGGTTCAGCTACTAAAATATACAACAATGACGACAGCGGACACCCCTGCCTGATAGATCTACTGATGTTAAAAGCATTTGACAACAAACCATTACACTTCACTCTACTCACAGCAGTGCTATACAAAAGTTTGATCCAAGATACAAAACGTGAACCAAACCCCACCCGTTCCAAAGTGCTGTACAAAAATGATGTTCGACTTTGTCGAAAGCTTTTTGCAGGTCGATTCCCAACCAAATGCCCGACCCTACTGACATCGTCCCCAACCACATCCTTAATTGTCAAAATGGAGTCAGTTATAGTTCTCCCCGCACACTACACGTTTGAGACTCACCCACAACGGACCCAACCACCACCTTCACCCTACCCGCCAGGACCTTCATTAAAATCTTATAATCAGTGTTAAGCAAACTAATGGGCCTGTAATTATCCAAACATTCCCTATCACCCTTATTTTTATAAAAAACATTTATAATGCCCTCAGAAAAAAACGGCGGCGCTGTTCCCGTCTCCTCCATCACAGTGAAAACCCGCAACAGAATTGGGGACAGATAAGTGCGAAAGGTTTTGTAAAATTCTGCAGTGAGGCCATCCCGACCCGGACTTTTATTGTCACGTAGAGCACCAATGGCGTCATCCACCTCAGCATCAATAATTGCGCTGTCACACCACGCACTGTCTTGCACACTCAGTGCGTTAGAGAGGGAAGACAGGGCGTCCGTCACCGCACCCTCATCCGGGGCCGAACCTGTCAGCAATTCTTTATAATAATTCTGCGCCGTCTCCACTATGGCTTCCACATCGGAGACCGTATGTCCTCCCGGGGATTTAAGTGCAGATATAAACTGTTGTTGCTGTCGCTGCTTCTCCAACCTCAGGAAATACGCAGTGCATTTCTCCCCCTCTAAATAACTCAGCGCTTTGCTTCTGACAGCCGCCCCTCTACACCGATCGAATTCCAGCCGATCTAAACAGCCCTTGAGTTGCACATATCTATGTGTGCACGCACCCTGCAACTCATCTATCCGTGCGGCTTCCTGTTGGAGTTGTTCTTTCAAGGCATTCTCCACCCGACGCTCCCCACATTTCTTCATTTTACAATACCACATACATTTCCTCTTTATTCGAACCTTCAAATCGCCCCACCACAACAGGACATCGTCAACAAACAAACAGTCATTTTGAGCTTTAGACAAAAAGGTAGACATGGAAGACACAAAAGCGGCATCTTTCATAATACTGGCATTAAGGCACCAAAGGTCGCCATGTCTCCGCACACACACCCGTTCAAAGACGCAATGAAGCGATTTGTGATCACTCCACGCCGACAATTTATATGAGGTGTCCAGGATATAGGAGAATAGTCCAGAAGAAACTAGGCACAAGTCAATGCGTGACTGCTTCAGAATGTTTTGAACAACCTGTTGCCTGGAAAACTCACGTTGTCCTTGATGGGAAATCCTCCAAATGTCACACAGATCATGGTCTGCCAGCAAGGATGCAAATACACTCCTGCTTGTGTCAGATTTAAAGCGATTGTTTGTTGACACGTCTAATAACGTTTGCGCCACATTAAAATCCCCCATCATGATCGAGTCCATAGTACACCATGACCGCAGTTTACTAAAAAAGTTTCTTCTGTCCTTTTCAATATTCGGCGCGTACACATTGAATAGCCTGACGGCTGAATCGTCCACCACACAGTCCAGGATTAGAAGGCGGCCGTCCACATCCGCATGCACTAGCTTGGCATTTTCACAACAACCTGCCCTAACAAAAATAGCTACCCCACAAGTTCGATTACGCCCGTGACTCACAAAAAGTTGTCCTGGCCATACACGTGCACACGCAGGGACTGAGGCTTCATCCCATTTGGTTTCTTGCACACAGAATATGTCAAAAGACAAAGAGTCCAGCAGAGCGCTACATTTTACCGTGGAACACAATCCGTTCACGTTTAGGGACGTTAAAAGAACCATGACGGGGGCTAGCAGGGAGGGGAGCGCCATAATAATCCAACAAATGTAAAAACATACTATGATACATAAGGTTTGCCCGCTACACGAGAGACTCTCTTTTTCTTTACCGACTTTGCGGAAGCTTTTAATGATAATGGAGATACATCCCATTTATGTCTAGCCTGTACGAAGTCACCCAAAACAAATACCATGTCCTCATCTATCCCACCCACGTGACGCCACCGGTTTATCAAGTCCTGGTTTAAAGGCATCCGGGCACTGTTCGTGCATCACTGGTGCCTGTACAGATGGTTGAGACACATCGGGGGTCCCAGCAACCGCATCCGTTCCACCGTGGAGAGCTGGCGTTCCCACAGCCCGGGAAAACTCCGGTGAGTTGGCCAGCAACCCACCAGGTTCACCCTGACTACTTCGCACCACCGACACCTGGCCCCCAGGTTCATGCTCACTCACACCGGTCGGAAACAGGGCGCCGCCTGTAGACGGGCACTCCTCGGCCACAACCATCCCACCGTCCAGGCCCAAATCACCACCATCAGCCACTTGCGGATTACACTCCATTGCCTCCCCCCCACCAACCAGTAAACCAGCGGCATCCCCATGAGCAGGCGCATGAGCTCCCTGTGAGCCACGCGCCCCATTGTCGACATCCTCTTCTGACTCACTCACTTGGCAATTACATTTCGTTTTATGGTTAAGGCACACCACACACCTGTCCACCCCCAAAACACAGTCTCTAGCGTAATGGCCTTGCTCGTCACAGCGCCTGCACGTAAACCTCGGGCAGTCCTTTATTACATGATCAGGAGACATGCACATCCGACACACCTTCACCTGATGATTGTGCATGACCCTAAAATATTCCACCCCCTGCACAGTGTCAAATTTAGTCGAATACGGCAAGGATTTGACTGAGCCCATGAAACGGACCCGCACAAACCTCGTGCCATCTGCCACATTCGTTCCTGGCCACACCCGCCGTTTAATAGGAGACACAGCCATAACCCCCCATAGTCGCAATTTTGCAAGAATCGCTTCATCAGACACATACACCGGCAATTTCAAAAAAGACACCATCACCTCGTTGTTACATATATCCGTAGCTTCAATCCCAACAGACCCGATTTGAAGACCGTCTAGCAATCGGGCCTTCCCCGCAGCCGTGCTTAAAGTTACTTCGTACCGGTTAAAACCCAATTTTCTACAACCCATGAGACCACCACACAGCTGCCTAACATTCTTCATAAGTTCAAAAGTCACCATCTCCTCCTCCGATAGAACCCTCACATGCACCGTCAGCTCTTTCTCATACCGTTTCGAATTACCCACCGGTCCTGCCGCGCGCCCGTCACCCAGACCAGACGCACGCACACCTGCCATCCCCGTCGCAGCTGGAGCCCCCGTAGAAAGCCGTCCTCCTTCCTGGTCCGTCTCCCCGCCTCTGCCAGCCCCGGCTCCTCCGCTGCCACCGCATCAGCGGCTGCCGCGTCCGCGGCTGTCACGCGCCTTCGTCCGCTCCCCACATCGGCTCCCTCCACACGAGTCGCCGTCTCTCCAGCCGCAGCACACCGCACTACACCACCAGAGTTCTGCATAATATTCTCCGTCATCGGCACCTCCACCGACCTCCCAACCTGGACAGCCCACTCGTCCTGCTGCCTCATCTCCGCCGTCCGCGATGATGGCTCGCACTCCCGCATCCGTTCGCCACCAGTAGGTTGTGACTCATGTACCTGCCACGCAGATCCTCCACTCGTTTCCCCACGCACATCGATGTCCGTATGCTCCAAAATTACCGATGGTCCATCATCCTGCCCAAAAGCACCGGACACTCTACCTCCGCTCTTCCCTCGCCCGTCCACCGCCGTCCGCGGCCCGCTCTTCACGCCTTCCTCCATGGCGCGCTCCGGTGTATACGTGGCACTTTGCCAACAAAAATCCAGGAAAAAAGAAAGTTTTCCCCACACAGCCAAAAAAGGCTGCGGGGGAATAAAACACCAAATCAAAACAAAAACGCACCACAGTTGGCGGATAAGCAGCATCAATGTCCAAAGTCAAAAAACAAATCAGCCGCAGCAAGGCAGAAAGCTCCTGCCAAAAATCCCACAGCCTCTCTCACTCCAATTGCCACAAAGCAACGTACACAGAACCGTGATGCGTTCAGGGTGACCCCGCTTAGCTTCCGAGATCAGACGAGATCGGGCGTGTTTTTTTTTTTTTTTCTTTTATTATAAAAAGTACAAAAATGAACATAGCAAGTACCAACATACTCATATACAACCCTCATAACCAGTCTCTCGAAAAATATGACATGACGCCCAACCCTAGCAACCAAAGAATCCACCCATTACCCACCCCTACACACAATTCGCCCTGGAACCTTAGAAAAACTTAACCAGACAATTTACACACACAAGAAATGAAACGTTAATCATAAAGAAATCCCATCTCAGAATAACAACGCACACAAGACCCCAAAAGACACTTTCAAAAGAAACAACAAAGGAAATAACAACGAAAATAACAAAAGGGATAACAAAGAGAAAACAACAAAGAGGGGGAAACAACACCCCTTTCAACAACACTCACAAATATACATCCCACTTGGTTTCTTGCACACACAAAATGTCAAATGTCAAGGCAGTCAACAAAACACAACACTTAAGCTGCGTACGCAAGCCGTTTACATCGACAGACGTAAGGACAACCATGGCGGAGCTTAATCAGAACGGGAACGCTACAAAAAGCCAACAGTAAATCAAAACCGTTCAAGATTTGTATGGCTTGCTCGCCACTCGGGACAACCGCTTCTTCCTACCCGGGTTCGCCGGGGCCTTCCCCAACATCAAAGCTTCACGCCATGCCAGCGCCACAGGCATCAAATTCCCCACTGCAACGGACACGGCCTCCTCCCCCACCCCTCCCACCCTTGCCGCCGGCCCAACATGACCTGACTGGGTGGCACTAAGGCTCCGGTCGTGCGAATTATGCGCCTGTGCAGGCGGTCCAGCCACCGCGGAGGGCCCATCGGTTACAGGCGCGACATGTGGGAGAGCAGGCGATCCCGCAGCCGGGGCACTCACTGACGGGCTGGCTCGCAACCCCCCAGGACCGCCCCGCCCGCTTCGCACCCGACACCTGACTCGCAGGCTCACACTCACCCACATCAGCCGAAACCATGATGCTGCCGCTAGCTGGGCTCTCTGTAGCCACAACTGTCCCACCATCCAGCACCGCCTCTCCACCCGCTGTCGTCTGCAGGCTGCACTCCATGGCATCACTCCCCTCTGTATCCACACAACCAACCACATGAGACACAGACACCGAGGTGTCCAGCGAGTCAGGCAAATCAACATCCACCACCACTTCAGAGTCACTCTGCTGACAAATGCATGTTTTTACATCATTGAAGCACACCCTACATCTGACCACCCTTTCAACACAGTCCCTCACATAGTGGCCCTGCTTATGACAGCGCCGACACGCGAACAGCGGGCAGTCTTTCATGACGTGATTCGGATCCATGCACAATCTGCACACCTTCACCTGGTTGTTATGCATGACCCGAAAATATTCCGGGCCATGAGCCGTATCAAACTTGGCCGAGTATGGCAGCGACTTCACCGCGCCCGGGAAGCGGACGCGGACCAAACGCGTGCCGTCCGCTACATTCGTTCCCCGGCCACACCCGTCTCCTGACAGGTGATACAGCTTGCACACCCCACCCCCGTAATTTAAGCAGAATGTCCTCATCAGAGACATACACCGGTAATTTTACAAAAGAAACAACCACATCTGTTTTACATATATCTGACACCTCCACCATGACTGACCAAATTTGGAACCCCGCCAGTATTCTGTCCTTTCCCTGCTGCGTACTCAATGTCACCTCATATTTATTAAAACCCAATTTTCTACACCCCATCAGTCCCCCACACAGCTGGCGTACATTCATCATCAATTCATAGGTCGCCACCTCCTCTTCAGCCATTATGGTAACGTGCACAGTGAGAGCCTTGTCGTACCGCTTGGTCGGAGCAACCAGCGCGTCCCCGCGATGCCCGTCCTCACCTGAAGAAAGCACCGCACTAGTCCTGCTCACTGCCGGCGTCCCTGAAGCCGAGATGCCTCCGCCGCTCACCGTCTCCTCCATCATCCGTCCCGACTGCACCGCCGCCAGCTTACGCAGCCGATCACCTTCCACATGCATCACCGGCTCTCCCGTCTCACGACTCCTCGCCTCCGCCCGCTCCGATACGTTCTCCGCCGCCATCGCGTCCTCCGCCACCGACCCTGGTTCCATCACAGCCCGCTCATCCCGTCGCGGCAACGCCATCAACTTTCCCGGAGATCCGCTCCCTCGCTCCGTCTCCCCCATCGACAGCGGCGTCTCATCCATACTCCGCATCCGGCCACCACTCAGTTCCACACTCCCAACAGCGGCAATGTGCTCCCTCGATGCAGACACTCCTTCGTCGCGTCCCACAGACAGAGGTACACCACCTCCTCTCCTACTCCGGTTGCGCGAAGGCGCCCCCACCGTGCTCCACATACTGTCGGCCATCACTCACGCAGGTGTACTCGTGGCACTGCGCCACAGAGTCACCAGCCCAAACCAAAAGCCCGATCAAAGTAAGATCAAAAACTAAATAAATAAACGCGCACCTCAAACGGTGAATATAAAGGCAATGTTCATTCATAAAAAAACAAAAAAGCACAAAAAATACTCAGCAGGCACCAACGAACGCACCCACCAAATCAACACTCCTCTCCTTACGCTCCCAACGCTCGAATGCCACACACACACTGAAACGGGCGTGTTCAGGGTGGTGTGGCCGTAAGCGAATGCACAGGGTGAAAACAGGCTAATTATAGATGTGAAAACCTGGAGGTTCTCAAAACTCTTGAACACAGCTTGGGGTTGAGGAGTACTGAACTACATGTAATCACACCATTAGTGCACGTACACATTTTGAAGTAGCTTGCTAGTGGTTCAACTACATTCACCTTGGAATCAAGGAGTAAATTGCATTTTGCTCTTTTTTGCACTACAATTACCACTTTTGTATTTTTAAAAGTTCTTTGATTTGTTTTGATCCAAATTGATTCATTTATTTAACCTGGAGGATCTCAAAACTCTTTAATACACAGCTTGGGGTTGAGGAGTACTGAACTACATGTAATTACACCATTAGTGCACGTACACATTTTGAAGTAGCTTGCTAGTGGTTCAACTACATTCACCTTGGAATCAAGGAGTTAAATTGCGTTTTGCTCTTTTTTGCACTATAAACCACTTTTGTATTTTTAAAAGTTCTTTTATTTGTGTTGATCCAAATTGATTCATTTATTTAACCTGTTCCCATACTCATGAAAACTTTCATTTCTTTCCATGTTTCTATTTTTCATTACTGTAATTATTTCTCCATTTTTTTTAACTCTGTCTATACTGAGACTTGGGTAACTTGTCATCTGTAAATTTGCATCATCCAGAATATATTGTTTAGTTTCGATGTGGTCAAACTGCAAGCATCCTGAACTGCTACGTGAATTGTTGAACACTGTAATATTGCTTATTTCAGTTGGAAATAAAGCTGTTGCTTCCAGAAAAAAAACTACGTGCGTCCTCCATACAGTTTCCTTGTGAGCTCAGCTTCCAGCAAAGAAGTAGCAGCGCCCTCTGCTGGGAAAAAAGCTTACAGCACCAGGTATTCCCAGGCGGTTTCCCATCCAAGTACTGACCCAGCCCTACCCAGCATAACTTCCGAGATCAGACGAGATCGGGCGTGTTCAGGGTGGTATGGCCATAAGCGAATGCATAGGGTGAAAACAGGCTAATTATAGATGTGAAAACCTGGAGGTTCTCAAAACTCTTGAACACAGCTTGGGGTTGAGGAGTACTGAACTACATGTAATCACACCATTAGTGCACGTACACATTTTGAAGTAGCTTGCTAGTGGTTCAACTACATTCACCTTGGAATCAAGGAGTTAAATTGCGTTTTGCTCTTTTTTGCACTATAAACCACTTTTGTATTTTTAAAAGTTCTTTTATTTGTGTTGATCCAAATTGATTCATTTATTTAACCTGTTCCCATATTCATGAAAACTTTCATTTCTTTCCATGTTTCTATTTTTCATTACTGTAATTATTTCTCCATTTTTTTAACTCTGTCTATACCACGTGTCAAACTCAAGGCCCGCGGGCCAGATGTGGCCCGCCATGTCATTTTATGTGGCCCGCGAGAGCTTAAATGTTTTGAGTGTCTAAAAATAAATACCAAAAAATAAATTAAGAGCGTGCTTTGACCAAAAACTACATTTCCCACAATGCCTTTCGACTACGCTAGCCGCGGCAGTGTCCATGACAACTTGAGAAATAAATAATGATCCCAAAACGTCCAGAATGAGAAAAGTTGATGCAGACGGAAGACTGTTTCAAGAAAGATGGGAAGGCGAATACTTGTTTGTGCTTCAAGGAGAAAGACCGGTATGTCTTTGTGTTACGAGGCGGTGTCGGTTGTCAAAGAGTACAATCTGCGTCGACATTTTGACACCAAACACGGAGCTAAGTACGCTAAAGCTAGCCTTCAAGAAAAGCAACAAATTGCCCTAGAATTAAAAGGCAAACTGCGGTCGCAGCAGAGTTCGTTCATGAAATCCACAGCCAAAAACGAGGCCGCGGTGAAAGCTAGCTTCATTGTGGCTGAAGAAATTGCCCGCGCTTCCAAGTCTTTTTCAGAGGGAGCGTTTTTGAAGCAGTGCATGCTGAAGGTCTGTGAGCAGGTGTGTCCCGACCAGTTACAGACTTTTAAAAATGTCAGTTTATCAAGAAACACCATCGCCGACCGAGTGAAGGAACTAGCAGAAAATCTTCCAACACAGCTGGCCGAGGAGACACGCAGCTACACAGCTTTTTCATTAGCTGTTGATGAAAGCACAGATAACACGGACACAGCGCAGTTATCCATTTTTGTGCTTGCATTTTGTTTTGTGTTTATCATTTTCAGAACATGATCAATCGATAGTAGAGAGAGAATCCACTTGGTGTGTTCAAGGACAGGCAGTATCTCCTCATCAAAGACTAACCGAAAAACATGACCAATATAGTTGTGAACTGAGTCAACCTTTATTTTGGTATTTTTAGTTGATTACATATTATTTATGTGTAGCTGCTGTTGTAATTATTTAATGTTTGCAGGTCTTATGTGTGTATGCAGACAAATTGTTGTCATCATACCATCAGTTGGATGCCAGGCTGTGTGCAGCCTTTTTTGTAAAATGCTACATGTGTCATACATGTTCTTTGCAGCTCAGTTTTATGTTATTTTTCTTTATTCACTTGGACAGTTTGATCCTTCATTAATGGAGTTATGTGGGTTTTCATAAGCTGACAAAATTTAAAAGGATTTATGTTAGAGCAACAAGCAAACATATGTTTTCTATGCAACTGTAATTGTCACTTGAATAAGTTATAATAAATAATGAGTTATTTAACATTAAGGAGTAGTTACATTTATTTTACATTACATTCGATTACATTTATAAGTTCCATCTGGCCCTTTGAGGACAGCCATTATGCTGATGTGGCCCTCGGTGAAAATGAGTTTGACACCCCTGACTTAAGGTATGAAAAGGTAACATTATAGGAAGCCTTACATTTTTCTTTCTTTAAACTGGAAATGATCAAAACCGTTTTTTATCACCTAAGTGATTTAATCAATTAACTCTTTCAATTGGATTTTTTTTTTTTTAGATCAATACATTAACTTAACTTTGATTCTTTGCTTCACCTACATCTTCCTCTTCCTCACTACAACATCATTCTTAGTTTTATCAGATCTCCTTTTTTTCAATTTAATTTAACCCTTGTGTTACCTTTTGCCCTGCAGAGGCATTTTGGTTAATACTCGTTACTGCCAGACCAAATCTTTCTCCTTATCTGTGTTTTTTACAACTCCCTCTGTGGAAGGGTCAAAAGGGCAGCCTGCCTCTGCAGCACCCTGTGTCCCCCTTCCTTCCCTTCAACTCATGTTAACATAGAATGTTAAAATAAACATTTCTCCATTATTTTCTCTACTGACATTAATAGGATACTGCAAAGCCCTTAAGTCCCATACCTTAAAACTTCTGTTGTATAAGATGGATCCCATATTGAATTGACTACTTTTATGTCTTTGTTTTTGTTTTTAAACCAAATTTTCCCTCATTAAATCTAAATCCTTTTTCCTAAAACGTTACACAATTCCCCTCTTTTTCCTAGTTGGACTTTTCTCAGCCTCCTTCAGTACTACTCGGGTCTGACAGGACATATTACTATAATTTTGATCCATCTCCTAATTGCAGAGATACAACAATTAAAGCAGGACAAGACATACAGACATACATAGAAACATACAGTGGGTACGGAAAGTATTCAGACCCCTTTAAATTTTTCACTCTTTGTTTCATTGCAGCCTTTTTCCAAAAATCAAAAAAGTTCATTTTATTTCTCAGTAATGTACACTCAGCAACCCATCTTGACAGAAAAAAACAGAAATTTAGAAATTTTTGCATATTTATTAAAAAACAAAAACTGAAATATCACATGGTCATAAGTATTCAGACCCTTTGTTCAGTATTTAGTAGAAGCACCCTTTTGATCTAATACAGCCATGAGTCGTTTTGGGAAAGATGCAACAAGTTTCTCACATCTGGATTTGGGTATCCTCTGCCATTCCTCCTTGCAGATCCTCTCCAGTTCTGTCAGGTTGGATGGTAAACGTTGGTGGACAGTCATTTTCAGGTCTCTCCAGAGATGCTCAATTGGGTTTAAGTCAGGGCTCTGGCTGGGCCATTCAAGAACAGCCACAGAGTTGTTGTGAAGCCACTCCTTCGTTATTTTAGCGGTGTGCTTAGGGTCATTGTCTTGTTGGAAGGTAAACCTTCGGCCCAGTCTGAGGTCCAGAGCACTCTGGAAAAGGTTTTCGTCCAGGATATCCCTGTACTTGGCCGCATTCATCTTTCCCTCGATTGCAACCAGTCGTCCTGTCCCTGCAGCTGAAAAACACCCCCACAGCATGATGCTGCCACCACCATGCTTCACTGTTGAGACTGTATTGGACAGGTGATGAGCAGTGCCTGGTTTTCTCCACACATACCGCTTAGAATTAAGGCCAAAAAGTTCTATCTTGGTCTCATCAGACCAGAGGATTTTATTTATCACCATCTTGGAGTCCTTCAG
>CM049393.1:5053317-5078965 GCA_026937815.1 Etheostoma perlongum | reverse complement strand
CTACATATTCGCTGTCACTCACATCCATGACAAAGCATCTGTGACTGAATCCAGTTTAACATCTCTATGTGTCAAAAATTAACATGTCTAACAACATTTTAAACATTTACAGTAAAATATGAATGGTGCATTTCCCCACGAACATGCAAAAAGATACGTTTCCATCAGTTTCCGTAGTGTAGTGGTTATCACGTTAGCCTCACACGCGAAAGGTCCCCTGTTTGAAACAGGGCGGAAACACATCTCTTTGTTCATGTTGACTTCGCACAATCAAACTCTGCTGAGTTGAGCTCTAATAACCTACACGGAAAATATTCCTGATGTGAAATTGTGGCCAGGCCTACTGCAGTTTCCATAGTGCAGTAGTGATCAAATTCAGGAATTCAGGAAAATCCTGTCTAAAAATGATGCAGAAAAACTAGTCCATGCATGTTTTACTTCTAAACTGGATTACTGCAATTCTTTATTGTCAGGCTGCTTGAAAAAGTCCACAAAGACTCTTCAGCTGATGCAGAATGCTGCAGCACGTGTTCTGACAGGAACCAGGAAAAGAGGTGGCATCGCTCCTGTTTTAGCTTCTCTGCATAGGCATAGCTTGCCTCTGTCGCCTAGTGCTTGCTCTTGGTGGGAATTGTTGGGTTTCCGTAAATAACATCACAGAGTATGGTCTAGACCTGCTCTATTATGAAAAGCGTAGTGAGATAACTGTTGTTGTGGTTTGGTGCTATCTAAATAAAATTGAATTGAATTGAATGACCTGAACCTCAACTTCTTAGCCTCATAGTTGTTGTTTTACGTTCCTGGATCCGTCTTACATTCCTGCTGTCTTCCCTACGTTCCTGGATCCTTAGGTAGGTGATCATATCGTCACTGAAAACATATCTTTGAAAACAGGATCATGCTCAATCGTGTTGTAAAACCTTTGTCTTTCTTGGAGTATATCCACTCTAATACTTTCTTAAAAACGCATATCTTTTGCCATGGTTAGTCCTCGTATCCAAACTACTCTGACAGATGTAGTAGTGTCGATGTAGCCTTGGTAAATAATTAGCAGCTGGTAGATAAATCTCCCCATCGGGGAATCAAACCCCAGTCTTCCGTCTGACAGGCGGAGGCGGTCATCCAAAGTTTCAGTAGTATAGTGTTTTTTGCGTTGGAACAAGTTGTACTATTTAAAATATGCCTTTGAGATACAAGAACTTCTTCACTTGGGACAGCCACTGACTCCCAACCCGATGGGAGCAATCCTGCGCTTTCAGACTTGGAGGGGCTGACTTTGATCCCGACTGCTTGACACTGGATTTTAATCTGCCCCAGTGGGCGCTGTAGATCCCTGCCTGATGAAGCCAACAGAACCACATCATCTGCAAAGAGCATAAAAGGAGGAATTCTGAGGTGCCCAGACTTGACACTCTCCACCTCCTTCTGCGCCTTGAGACGTGTTGTTCATGTCCAGGAGTTGTGCTCTTTCCATTGCTTTGACATTTAGGGTCAGGAGTTCTCTTCCCATGCTGAACACAGCCTTAGCCAAGGCCTGCTTTCCCCTCATGAGTAGTCCACCGCGTTTGCTGGGACTTCCTCGAGGCCTAAGCTGGTAGAAAAATCTCCCCGTCGGGGAATCGAACCCCAATCTTCCACGTGACAAGCGGAGATACTGTCCATTATACTAACGAGGAATGGCCAAGCTCTACTTTTGGCACATCAACCGATAGGTGGCCCTATTCCTGCATTTATGCCACAGTAAATACATGTAGATATATTAAGGTTTACTACATATTCGCTGTCACTCACATCCATGACAAAGCATCTGTGACTGAATCCAGTTTAACATCTCTATGTGTCAAAAATTAACATGTCTAACAACATTTTAAACATTTACAGTAAAATATGAATGGTGCATTTCCCCACGAACATGCAAAAGATACTTTTTCATCAGTTTCCGTAGTGTAGTGGTTATCACGTTCGCCTCACACGCGAAAGGTCCCCTGTTCGAAACAGGGCGGAAACACATCTCTTTGTTTATGTTGACTTCGCACAATCAAACTCTGCTGAGTTGAGCTCTAAATAACCTACACGGAAAATATTCCTGATGTGAAATTGTGGCCAGGCCTACTGCAGTTTCCATAGTGCAGTAGTGATCAAATTCAGGAATTCAGGAAAATCCTGTCTAAAAATGATGCAGAAAAACTAGTCCATGCATGTTTTACTTCTAAACTGGATTACTGCAATTCTTTATTGTCAGGCTGCTTGAAAAAGTCCACAAAGACTCTTCAGCTGATGCAGAATGCTGCAGCACGTGTTCTGACAGGAACCAGGAAAAGAGGTGGCATCGCTCCTGTTTTAGCTTCTCTGCATAGGCATAGCTTGCCTCTGTCGCCTAGTGCTTGCTCTTGGTGGGAATTGTTGGGTTTCCGTAAATAACATCACAGAGTATGGTCTAGACCTGCTCTATTATGAAAAGCGTAGTGAGATAACTGTTGTTGTGGTTTGGCGCTATCTAAATAAAATTGAATTGAATTGAATGACCTGAACCTCAACTTCTTAGCCTCATAGTTGTTGTTTTACGTTCCTGGATCCGTCTTACATTCCTGCTGTCTTCCTACGTTCCTGGATCCTTAGGTAGGTGATCATATCGTCACTGAAAACATATCTTTGAAAACAGGATCATGCTCAATCGTGTTGTAAAACCTTTGTCTTTCTTGGAGTATATCCACTCTAATACTTTCTTAAAAACGCATATCTTTTGCCATGGTTAGTCCTCGTATCCAAACTACTCTGACAGATGTAGTAGTGTCGATGTAGCCTTGGTAAATAATTAGCAGCTGGTAGATAAATCTCCCCATCGGGGAATCAAACCCCAGTCTTCCGTGTGACAGGCGGAGGCGGTCATCCAAAGTTTCAGTAGTATAGTGTTTTTTGCGTTGGAACAAGTTGTACTATTTAAAATATGCCTTTGAGATACAAGAACTTCTTCACTTGGGACAGCCACTGACTCCCAACCCGATGGGAGCAATCCTGCGCTTTCAGACTTGGAGGGGCTGACTTTGATCCCGACTGCTTGACACTGGATTTTAATCTGCCCCAGTGGGCGCTGTAGATCCCTGCCTGATGAAGCCAACAGAACCACATCATCTGCAAAGAGCATAAAAGAAATTCTGAGGTGCCCAGACTTGACACTCTCTCACCTCCTTCTGCGCCTTGAGACGTGTTGTTCATGTCCAGGAGTTGTGCTCTTTCCATTGCTTGACATTTAGGGTCAGGAGTTCTCTTCCCATGCTGAACACAGCCTTAGCCAAGGCCTGCTTTCCCCTCATGAGTAGTCCACCGCTTGCTGGGACTTCCTCGAGGCCTAAGCTGGTAGAAAAATCTCCCGTCGGGGGAATCGAACTGCTTCCAACAGGCGGAGATACTGTCCATTATACTAACGAGGAATGGCCAAGCTCTACTTTTGGCACATCAACCGATAGGTGGCCCTATTCCTGCATTTATGCCACAGTAAATACATGTAGATATATTAAGGTTTACTACATATTCGCTGTCACTCACATCCATGACAAAGCATCTGTGACTGAATCCAGTTTAACATCTCTATGTGTCAAAAATTAACATGTCTAACAACATTTTAAACATTTACAGTAAAATATGAATGGTGCATTTCCCCACGAACATGCAAAAGATACTTTTTCATCAGTTTCCGTAGTGTAGTGGTTATCACGTTCGCCTCACAAGCGAAAGGTCCCCTGTTCGAAACAGGGCAGAAACACATCTCTTTGTTCATGTTGACTTCGCACAATCAAACTCTGCTGAGTTGAGCTCTAAATAACCTACACGGAAAATATTCCTGATGTGAAATTGTGGCCAGGCCTACTGCAGTTTCCATAGTGCAGTAGTCATCAAATTCAGGAATTCAGGAAAATACTTTCTAAAAATGATGCAGAAAAACTAGTCCATGCATGTTTTACTTCCTGGATTACTGCAATTTTTGTCAGGCTGCTTGAAAAAGTCCACAAAGACTCTTCAGCTGATGCAGAATGCTGCAGCACGTGTTCTGACAGGAACCAGGAAAAGAGGTGGCATCGCTCCTGTTTTAGCTTCTCTGCATAGGCATAGCTTGCCTCTGTCGCCTAGTGCTTGCTCTTGGTGGGAATTGTTGGGTTTCCGTAAATAACATCACAGAGTATGGTCTAGACCTGCTCTATTATGAAAAAGCTTAGTGAGATAACTGTTGTTGTGGTTTTGGCGCTATCTAAATAAAATTGAATTGAATGACCTGAACCTCAACTTCTTAGCCTCATAGTTGTTGTTTTTGCGTTCCTGGATCCGTCTTACATTCCTGCTGTCTTCCCTACGTTCCTGGATCCTTAGGTAGGTGATCATATCGTCACTGAAAACATATCTTTGAAAACAGGATCATGCTCAATCGTGTTGTAAAACCTTTGTCTTTCTTGGAGTATATCCACTCTAATACTTTCTTAAAAACGCATATCTTTTGCCATGGTTAGTCCTCGTATCCAAACTACTCTGACAGATGTAGTAGTGTCGATGTAGCCTTGGTAAATAATTAGCAGCTGGTAGATAAATCTCCCCATCGGGGAATCAAACCCCAGTCTTCCGTGTGACAGGCGGAGGCGATCATCCAAAGTTTCAGTAGTATAGTGTTTTTTGCGTTGGAACAAGTTGTACTATTTAAAATATGCCTTTGAGATACAAGAACTTCTTCACTTGGGACAGCCACTGACTCCCAACCCGATGGGAGCAATCCTGCGCTTTTAGACTTGGAGGGGCTGACTTTGATCCCGAGTGCTTGACACTGGATTTTAATCTGCCCCAGTGGGCGCTGTAGAACCCTGCCTGATGAAGCCAACAGAACCACATCATCTGCAAAAGAGCATAAAAGGAATTCTGAGGTGCCCAGACTTGACACTCCCCACCTCCTTCTGCGCCTTTGAGACGTGTTGTTCATGTCCAGGAGTTGTGCTCTTTCCATCGCTTGACATTTAGGGTCAGGAGTTCTCTTCCCATGCTGAACACAGCCTTAGCCAAGGCCTGCTTTCCCCTCATGAGTAGTCCACCGCGTTTGCTGGGACTTCCTCGAGGCCTAAGCTGGTAGAAAATACTCCCCGTCGGGGAATCGAACCCCGATCTTCCGCGTGACAGGCGGAGATACTGTCCATTATACTAACGAGGAATGGCCAAGCTCTACTTTTGGCACATCAACCGATAGGTGGCCCTATTCCTGCATTTATGCCACAGTAAATACATGTAGATATATTAAGGTTTACTACATATTCGCTGTCACTCACATCCATGACAAAGCATCTGTGACTGAATCCAGTTTAAAATCTCTATGTGTCAAAAATTAACATGTCTAACAACATTTTAAACATTTACAGTAAAATATGAATGGTGCATTTCCCCACGAACATGCAAAAGATACTTTTTCATCAGTTTCCGTAGTGTAGTGGTTATCACGTTCGCCTCACACGCGAAAGGTCCCCTGTTCGAAACAGGGCGGAAACACATCTCTTTGTTCATGTTGACTTTTTGCACAATCAAACTCTGCTGAGTTGAGCTCTAAATAACCTACACGGAAAATATTCCTGATGTGAAATTAGGCCAGGCCTACTGCAGTTTCCATAGTGCAGTAGTCATCAAATTCAGGAATTCAGGAAAATACTTTCTAAAAATGATGCAGAAAAACTAGTCCATGCATGTTTTACTTCTAAACTGGATTACTGCAATTCTTTGTCAGGCTGCTTGAAAAAGTCCACAAAGACTCTTCAGCTGATGCAGAATGCTGCAGCACGTGTTCTGACAGGAACCAGGAAAAGAGTGGCATCGCTCCTGTTTTAGCTTCTCTGCATAGGCATAGCTTGCCTCTGTCGCCTAGTGCTTGCTCTTGGTGGGAATTGTTGGGTTTCCGTAAATAACATCACAGAGTATGGTCTAGACCTGCTCTATTATGAAAAGCGTAGTGAGATAACTGTTGTTGTGGTTTGGCGCTATCTAAATAAAATTGAATTGAATTGAATGACCTGAACCTCAACTTCTTAGCCTCATAGTTGTTGTTTTAATGTTCCTGGATCCGTCTTACATTCCTGCTGTCTTCCTACGTTCCTGGATCCTGAGGTTGATCATATCGTCACTGAAAACATATCTTTGAAAACAGGATCATGCTCAATCGTGTTGCAAAACCTTTGTCTTTCTTGGAGTATATCCACTCTAATACTTTCTTAAAAACGCATATATTTTGCTATGGTTAGTCCTCGTATCCAAACTACTCTGACAGATGTAGTAGTGTCGATGTAGCCTTGGTAAATAATTAGCAGCTGGTAGATAAATCTCCCCCATCGAAATCAAACCCCAGTCTTCCATGTGACAGGCGGAGGCGGTCATCAAAGTTTCAGTAGTATAGTGTTTTTTTATGCGTTGGAACAAGTTGTACTATTTAAAAATATGCCTTTGAGATACAAGAACTTCTTCACTTGGGACAGCCACTGACTCCCAACCCGATGGGAGCAATCCTGCGCTTTCAGACTTGGAGGGGCTGACTTTGATCCCGACTGCTTGACACTGGATTTTAATCTGCCCCAGTGGGCGCTGTAGATCCCTGCCTGATGAAGCCAACAGAACCACATCATCTGCAAAGAGCATAAAAGGAATTCTGAGGTGCCCAGACTTGACACTCTCCCACCTCCTTCTGCGCCTTGAGACGTGTTGTTCATGTCCAGGAGTTGTGCTCTATCCATCGCTTGACATTTAGGGTCAGGAGTTCTCTTCCCATGCTGAACACAGCCTTAGCCAAGGCCTGCTTTCCGCTCATGAGTAGTCCACTGCGTTTGCTGGGACTTCCTCGAGGCCTAAGCTGGTAGAAAAATCTCCCCGTCGGGAAATCGAACCCCGATCTTCCGCGTGACAGGCGGAGATACTGTCCATTATACTAACGAGGAATGCCCAAGCTCTATTTTGCACATCAATCGATAGGTGGCCCTATTCCTGCATTTATGCCACAGTAAATACATGTAGATATATTAAGGTTTACTACATATTCGCTGTCACTCACATCCATGACAAAGCATCTGTGACTGAATCCAGTTTAAAATCTATATGTGTCAAAATTAACATGTCTAACAACATTTTAAACATTTACAGTAAAATATGAATGGTGCATTTCCCCACGAACATGCAAAAGATACTTTTTCATCAGTTTCCGTAGTGTAGTGGTTATCACGTTTGCCTCACACGCAAAAGGTCCCCTGTTCGAAACAGGGTGGAAACACACCTCTTTGTTCATGTTGACTTCGCACAATCAAACTCTGCTGAGTTGAGCTCTAAATAACCTACACGGAAAATATTCCTGATTGAAATTGTGGCCAGGCCTACTGCAGTTTCCATAGTGCAGTAGTCATCAAATTCAGGAATTCAGGAAAATCCTGTCTAAAAATGATGCAGAAAAACTAGTCCATGCATGTTTTACTTCTAAACTGGATTACTGCAATTCTTTATTGTCAGGCTGCTTGAAAAAGTCCACAAAGACTCTTCAGCTGATGCAGAATGCTGCAGCACGTGTTCTGACAGGAACCAGGAAAATAAGGATGCATCGCTCCTGTTTTAGCTTCTCTGCATAGGCATAGCTTGCCTCTGTCGCCTAGTGCTTGCTCTTGGTGGGAATTGTTGGGTTTCCGTAAATAACATCACAGAGTATGGTCTAGACCTGCTCTATTATGAAAAGCGTAGTGAGATAACTGTTGTTGTGGTTTGGCGCTATCTAAATAAAATTGAATTGAATTGAATGACCTGAACCTCAACTTCTTAGCCTCATAGTTGTTTTACGTTCCTGGATCTGTCTTACATTCCTGCTGTCTTCCTACGTTCCTGGATCCTGAGGTAGGTGATCATATCGTCACTGAAAACATATCTTTGAAAACAGGATCATGCTCAATCGTGTTGTAAAACCTTTGTCTTTCTTGGAGTATATCCACTCTAATACTTTCTTAAAAACGCATATCTTTTTATATGGTTAGTCCTCGTATCCAAACTACTCTGACAGATGTAGTAGTGTCGATGTAGCCTTGGTAAATAATTAGCAGCTGGTAGATAAATCTCCCCATCGGGGAATCAAACCCCAGTCTTCCGTGTGACAGGCGGAGGCGGTCATCCAAAGTTTCAGTAGTATAGTGTTTTTTGCGTTGGAACAAGTTGTACTATTTAAAATATGCCTTTGAGATACAAGAACTTCTTCACTTGGGACAGCCACTGACTCCCAACCCGATGGGAGCAATCCTGCGCTTTCAGACTTGGAGGGGCTGACTTTGATCCCGACTGCTTGACACTGGATTTTAATCTGCCCCAGTGGGCGCTGTAGATCCCTGCCTGATGAAGCCAACAGAACCACATCATCTGCAAAGAGCATAAAAGGAATTCTGAGGTGCCCAGACTTGACACTCTCCCACCTCCTTCTGCGCCTTGAGACGTGTTGTTCATGTCCAGGAGTTGTGCTCTTTCCATCGCTTGACATTTAGGGTCAGGAGTTCTCTTCCCATGCTGAACACAGCCTTAGCCAAGGCCTGCTTTCCCCTCATGAGTAGTCCACCGCGTTTGCTGGGACTTCCTCGAGGCCTAAGCTGGTAGAAAAATCTCCCCGTCGGGGAATCGAACCCGATCTTCCGCGTGACAGGCGGAGATACTGTCCATTATACTAACGAGGAATGCCCAAGCTCTACTTTTGGCACATCAATCGATAGGTGGCCCTATTCCTGCATTTATGCCACAGTAAATACATGTAGATATATTAAGGTTTACTACATATTCGCTGTCACTCAAATCCATGACAAAGCATCTGTGACTGAATCCAGTTTAAAATCTCTATGTGTCAAAAAATTAACATGTCTAACAACATTTTAAACATTTACAGTAAAATATGAATGGTGCATTTCCCCACGAACATGCAAAAATACTTTTTCATCAGTTTCCGTAGTGTAGTGGTTATCACGTTAAGCCTCACACGCGAAAGGTCCCCTGTTGAAACAGGGCGGAAACACATTCTTTGTTCATGTTGACTTTGCACAATCAAACTCTGCTGAGTTGAGCTCTAAATAACCTACACGGAAAATATTCCTGATGTGAAATTGTGGCCAGGCCTACTGCAGTTTCCATAGTGCAGTAGTCATCAAATTCAGGAATTCAGGAAAATCCTGTCTAAAAATGATGCAGAAAAACTAGTCCATGCATGTTTTACTTCTAAACTGGATTACTGCAATTCTTTATTGTCAGGCTGCTTGAAAAAGTCCACAAAGACTCTTCAGCTGATGCAGAATGCTGCAGCACGTGTTCTGACAGGAACCAGGAAAAGAGGTGGCATCGCTCCTGTTTTAGCTTCTCTGCATAGGCATAGCTTGCCTCTGTCGCCTAGTGCTTGCTCTTGGTGGGAATTGTTGGGTTTCCGTAAATAACATCACAGAGTATGGTCTAGACCTGCTCTATTATGAAAAGCGTAGTGAGATAACTGTTGTTGTGGTTTGGCGCTATCTAAATAAAATTGAATTGAATTGAATGACCTGAACCTCAACTTCTTAGCCTCATAGTTGTTGTTTTTACGTTCCTGGATCCGTCTTACATTCCTGCTGTCTTCCTACGTTCCTGGATCCTGAGGTAGGTGATCATATCGTCACTGAAAACATATCTTTGAAAACAGGATCATGCTCAATCGTGTTGTAAAACCTTTGTCTTTCTTGGAGTATATCCACTCTAATACTTTCTTAAAAACGCATATCTTTTGCTATGGTTAGGTGATCCAAACTACTCTGACAGATGTAGTAGTGTTGATGTAGCCTTGGTAATAATTAGCAGCTGGTAGATAAATCTCCCCCCATCGGGGAATCAAACCCCAGTCTTCCGATGACAGGCGGAGGCGGTCATCCAAAGTTTCAGTAGTATAGTGTTTTTTGTGTTGGAAAACCTTGTACTTTAAAATATCCACTCTGAATACCTCAAACTCATTTGTTGATTTAACAAACGCCTGCTGTCTTACTGATCCTGAACCCTGAGTTGGTGCATCAAACAACCTACTGGTTATCTTTGAAAAAGGATCATGCCTGTTGTCCTTCAACCTTTGACATTCTGCAGACCTCTCTAATACCACAGCTTGGTCAAGAAGGCCCAGCAAAATGCATATCGGCTACAACTTCCTGAGGGTCCTCAGGAAGGAACAACTAAAAACTGTTGGTGACCTTCCCGTTCCAAATCGATGTTGACCTATGCTGCGACAGTGTGGCACTCCTGCTGGTAAATAATTAGTCTGCCCTGGTCTTTGAGATCTAAATCCCCCCATCGAAACATCCTGAGGGAACCAAACCCCAGTCTTCCGTGTGACAGGCGGAGGGATAGCGGTCATCCAAAGTTTCAGTAGCACTAAAGTGTTTTATATATGCGTTGGAACAACTGGTACAATGACAATAAAGTTTTCAATTCAATTCATTCAATACTATTTAAAATATGCCTTTGAGATACAAGAACTTCTTCACTTGGGACAGCCACTGACTCCCAACCCGATGGGAGCAATCCTGCGCTTTCAGACTTGGAGGGGCTGACTTTGATCCCGACTGCTTGACACTGGATTTTAATCTGCCCCAGTGGGCGCTGTAGATCCCTGCCTGATGAAGCCAACAGAACCACATCATCTGCAAAGAGCATAAAAGGAATTCTGAGGTGCCCAGACTTGACACTCTCCCACCTCCTTCTGCGCCTTGAGACGTGTTGTTCATGTCCAGGAGTTGTGCTCTTTCCATCGCTTGACATTTAGGGTCAGGAGTTCTCTTCCCATGCTGAACACAGCCTTAGCCAAGGCCTGCTTTCCCCTCATGAGTAGTCCACCGCGTTTGCTGGGACTTCCTCGAGGCCTAAGCTGGTAAAAAATCTCCCCGTCGGGGAATCGAACCCCGATCTTCCGCGTGACAGGCGGAGATACTGTCCATATACTAACGAGGAATGCCCAAGCTCTACTTTTGGCACATCAATCGATAGGTGGCCCTATTCCTGCATTTATGCCACAGTAAATACATGTAGATATATTAAGGTTTACTACATATTCGCTGTCACTCAAATCCATGACAAAGCATCTGTGACTGAATCCAGTTTAAAATCTCTATGTGTCAAAAATTAACATGTCTAACAACATTTTAAACATTTACAGTAAAATATGAATGGTGCATTTCCCCACGAACATGCAAAAAGATACTTTTCATCAGTTTCCGTAGTGTAGTGGTTATCACGTTAAGCCTCACACGCGAAAGGTCCCCTGTTCGAAACAGGGCGGAAACACATCTCTTTGTTCATGTTGACTTCGCACAATCAAACTCTGCTGAGTTGAGCTCTAAATAACCTACATGGAAAATATTCCTGATGTGAAATTGTGGCCAGGCCTACTGCAGTTTCCATAGTGCAGTAGTCATCAAATTCAGGAATTCAGGAAAATCCTGTCTAAAAATGATGCAGAAAAACTAGTCCATGCATGTTTTACTTCTAAACTGGATTACTGCAATTCTTTATTGTCAGGCTGCTTGAAAAAAGTCCACAAAGACTCTTCAGCTGATGCAGAATGCTGCAGCACGTGTTCTGACAGGAACCAGGAAAAGAGATTGCATCGCTCCTGTTTTAGCTTCTCTGCATAGGCATAGCTTGCCTCTGTCGCCTAGTGCTTGCTCTTGGTGGGAATTGTTGGGTTTCCGTAAATAACATCACAGAGTATGGTCTAGACCTGCTCTATTATGAAAAGCGTAGTGAGATAACTGTTGTTGTGGTTTGGCGCTATCTAAATAAAATTGAATTGAATTGAATGACCTGAACCTCAACTTCTTAGCCTCATAGTTGTTGTTTTACGTTCCTGGATCCGTCTTACATTCCTGCTGTCTTCCTACGTTCCTGGATCCTGAGGTAGGTGATCATATCGTCACTGAAAACATATCTTTGAAAACAGGATCATGCTCAATCGTGTTGTAAAACCTTTGTCTTTCTTGGAGTATATCCACTCTAATACTTTCTTAAAAATATATCTTTTTGCTATGGTTAGTCCTCGTATCCAAACTACTCTGACAGATGTAGTAGTGTCTGTAGCCTTGGTAAATAATTAGCAGCTGGTAAATAAATCTCCCCATCAGAGTATCTTCCGTGTGACAGGCGGAGGCGGTCATCCAAAGTTTCAGTAGTATAACTTTTTGTGTTTGTTGTACTATATTAAAATTGCTTTGAATTGAATGACCTGAACCCAACTTCCTTAGTGCCTCATAGTTGTTGCTTTACGTTCTGGATCCGTCTTACATTCCTGCTGTCTTAATCTGCATCAAACCCTGGCACTGGTATCATGACTTCAGGCGGAACAAAATCCTGCCCCTTGTAAAACAGGATCTGAGTCCTTCAAATCCCGAAAACATTCACATCTCAAGTTTAATCTTCCCCAGTGGTGCTTTGGGGTAGATATCCCTCTGCTGACCTGAACTTTCCAAAAACCTATATCACTTGCTATGGTTAGTCCTGCAGAGGGTGATCAAACTGCCTCTTTGACAGATCTGGTTGGTAAATAAAGCAGCTTCACAGATCAATACCATTCTTTAAATTGCCCCTCAGGCAGAATCCAGAACCCAGACTCAGGGATAGTTTTTTTTTAGTAAAGCTGTCACCATACTTGGTAACCTACTTTCAGACTTGCTGAGGCACTTTAGATCTCAAATCAATTTCAGTAGTATAGTGTTTTTGCAATTCAACAAGTTGTACTATTTAAAATATGCCTTTGAGATACAAGAACTTCTTCACTTGGGACAGCCACTGACTCCCAACCCGATGGGAGCAATCCTGCGCTTTCAGACTTGGAGGGGCTGACTTTGATCCCGACTGCTTGACACTGGATTTTAATCTGCCCCAGTGGGCGCTGTAGATCCCTGCCTGATGAAGCCAACAGAACCACATCATCTGCAAAGAGCATAAAAGGAATTCTGAGGTGCCCAGACTTGACACTCTCCCACCTCCTTCTGCGCCTTGAGACGTGTTGTTCATGTCCAGGAGTTGTGCTCTTTCCATCGCTTGACATTTAGGGTCAGGAGTTCTCTTCCCATGCTGAACACAGCCTTAGCCAAGGCCTGCTTTCCCCTCATGAGTAGTCCACCGCGTTTGCTGGGACTTCCTCGAGCCTAAGCTGGTAGAAAAATCTCCCGTCGGGGAATCGAACCCCGATCTTCCGCGTGACAGGCGGAGATACTGTCCATTATACTAACGAGGAATGCCCAAGCTCTACTTTTGGCACATCAATCGATAGGTGGCCCTATTCCTGCATTTATGCCACAGTAAATACATGTAGATATATTAAGGTTTACTACATATTCGCTGTCACTCAAATCCATGACAAAGCATCTGTGACTGAATCCAGTTTAAAATCTCTATGTGTCAAAAATTAACATGTCTAACAACATTTTAAACATTTACAGTAAAATATGAATGGTGCATTTCCCCACGAACATGCAAAAAAATACTTTTCATCAGTTTCCGTAGTGTGTAGTGGTTATCACGTTAAGCCTCACACGCGAAAGGTCCCCTGTTCGAAACAGGGCGGAAACACATTTTTTGTTCATGTTGACTTCGCACAATCAAACTCTGCTGAGTTGAGCTCTAAATAACCTACACGGAAAATATTCCTGATGTGAAATTGTGGCCAGGCCTACTGCAGTTTCCATAGTGCAGTAGTCATCAAATTCAGGAATTCAGGAAAATCCTGTCTAAAAATGATGCAGAAAAACTAGTCCATGCATGTTTTACTTCTAAACTGGATTACTGCAATTCTTTATTGTCAGGCTGCTTGAAAAAGTCCAAAAGACTCTTCAGCTGATGCAGAATGCTGCAGCACGTGTTCTGACAGGAACCAGGAAAAGAGATGGCATCGCTCCTGTTTTAGCTTCTCTGCATAGGCATAGCTTGCCTCTGTCGCCTAGTGCTTGCTCTTGGTGGGAATTGTTGGGTTTCCGTAAATAACATCACAGAGTATGGTCTAGACCTGCTCTATTATGAAAAGCGTAGTGAGATAACTGTTGTTGTGGTTTGGCGCTATCTAAATAAAATTGAATTGAATTGAATGACCTGAACCTCAACTTCTTAGCCTCATAGTTGTTGTTTTACGTTCCTGGATCCGTCTTACATTCCTGCTGTCTTCCCTACGTTCCTGGATCCTGAGGTAGGTGATCATATCGTCACTGAAAACATATCTTTGAAAACAGGATCATGCTCAATCGTGTTGTAAAACCTTTGTCTTTCTTGGAGTATATCCACTCTAATACTTTCTTAAAAACGCATATCTTTTGCTATGGTTAGTCCTCGTATCCAAACTACTCTGACAGATGTAGTAGTGTCGATGTAGCCTTGGTAAATAATTAGCAGCTGGTAGATAAATCTCCCCATCGGGAATCAAACCCCAGTCTTCCGTGTGACAGGCGGAGGCGGTCATCAAAGTTTCAGTAGTATAGTGTTTTTGCGTTGGAACAAGTTGTACTATTTAAAATATGCCTTTGAGATACAAGAACTTCTTCACTTGGGACAGCCACTGACTCCCAACCCGATGGGGAGCAATCCTGCGCTTTCAGACTTGGAGGGGCTGACTTTGATCCCGACTGCTTGACACTGGATTTTAATCTGCCCCAGTGGGCGCTGTAGATCCCTGCCTGATGAAGCCAACAGAACCACATCATCTGCAAAGAGCATAAAAGGAATTCTGAGGTGCCCAGACTTGACACTCTCCCACCTCCTTCTGCGCCTTGAGACGTGTTGTTCATGTCCAGGAGTTGTGCTCTTTCCATCGCTTGACATTTAGGGTCAGGAGTTCTCTTCCCATGCTGAACACAGCCTTAGCCAAGGCCTGCTTTCCCCTCATGAGTAGTCCACCGCGTTTGCTGGGACTTCCTCGAGGCCTAAGCTGGTAGAAAAATCTCCCCGTCGGGGAATCGAACCCGATCTTCCGCGTGACAGGCGGAGATACTGTCCATTATACTAACGAGGAATGCCCAAGCTCTACTTTTGGCACATCAATCGATAGGTGGCCCTATTCCTGCATTTATGCCACAGTAAATACATGTAGATATATTAAGGTTTACTACATATTCGCTGTCACTCAAATCCATGACAAAGCATCTGTGACTGAATCCAGTTTAAAATCTCTATGTGTGAAAAATTAACACGTCTAACAACATTTTAAACATTTACAGTAAAATATGAATGGTGCATTTCCCCCACGAACATGCAAAAATACTTTTTTACATCAGTTTCCGTAGTGTAGTGGTTATCACGTTAAGCCTCACACGCGAAAGGTCCCCTGTTCGAAACAGGGCGGAAACACAAGTTGTCTTTGTTCATGTTGACTTCGCACAATCAAACTCTGCTGAGTTGAGCTCTAAATAACCTACACGGAAAATATTCCTGATGTGAAATCGTGGCCAGGCCTACTGCAGTTTCCATAGTGCAGTAGTCATCAAATTCAGGAATTCAGGAAAATCCTGTCTAAAAATGATGCAGAAAAACTAGTCCATGCATGTTTTACTTCTAAACTGGATTACTGCAATTCTTTATTGTCAGGCTGCTTGAAAAAAAAGTCCACAAAGACTCTTCAGCTGATGCAGAATGCTGCAGCACGTGTTCTGACAGGAACCAGGAAATAAGGTGCCATCGCTCCTGTTTTAGCTTCTCTGCATAGGCATAGCTTGCCTCTGTCGCCTAGTGCTTGCTCTTGGTGGGAATTGTTGGGTTTCCGTAAATAACATCACAGAGTATGGTCTAGACCTGCTCTATTATGAAAAGCGTAGTGAGATAACTGTTGTTGTGGTTTGGCGCTATCTAAATAAAATTGAATTGAATTGAATGACCTGAACCTCAACTTCTTAGCCTCATAGTTGTTGTTTTACGTTCCTGGATCCGTCTTACATTCCTGCTGTCTTCTACGTTCCTGGATCCTGAGGTAGGTGATCATATCGTCACTGAAAACATATCTTTGAAAACAGGATCATGCTCAATCGTGTTGTAAAACCTTTGTCTTTCTTGGAGTATATCCACTCTAATACTTTCTTAAAAAAACGCATATCTTTTGCTATGGTTAGTCCTCGTATCCAAACTAACTCTGACAGATGTAGTAGTGTCGATGTAGCCTTGGTAAATAATTAGCAGCTGGTAGATAAATCTCCCCATCGGGGAATCAAACCCAGTCTTCCGTGTGACAGGCGGAGGCGGTCATCAAAAGTTTCAGTAGTATAGTGTTTTTGCGTTGGAACAAGTTGTACTATTTAAAACTATGCCTTTGAGATACAAGAACTTCATCAAGTTTGGGACAGCCATTACTGACTCCCAAGAGATGAGGTCCTGAAACTTAGTGAGTGGGTGCAATCCTGACCAAGGAACTCATCCTGGACTTCAGACTTGGAGGGGCTGAGTCTTTGATCCATCTCTGCAGACCTCTCCTGGTCGGCCAATACCACAGCTATGGTCAAGAAGGCCCAGCAGCGGCTAATCCTGCCCCAGTGGGTGACCTTCTAGATCCCCTGTTGACCTATGCTGCGACAGTGTGGCAAGCCAAAACAACCACATCATCTGCAAAAAATAATTGTCTGCCCTCTGCCCTCTTTGACTGCATAAAAGTAGAATTCTGAGGTGCCCCATCTTTAACCTGTTGCCCTCAGGCAGGCCTTCTGGTCAATACGGGCCAGAACAAACCTCAGGTTTTTCCCCCCAAGTTCATGTCTAATGGTATATGTATATATGTGTTATTTCCATAGAGAGTTGACATTTAGGGTCAATTCATTGTACTGGTACAATGACTGAACAATTCAATTCAATACTATTTAAAATATGCCTTTGAGATACAAGAACTTCTTCACTTGGGACAGCCACTGACTTTCCCCTCATTGAGGGGCTGAGATCCCGACTGCTTGACACTGGATTTTAATCTTGGCTGGGATTCCTCCTGATGAAGCCTACAGCCACATGCAAAGTAGCATAAAAGACTCTCCCCCACCTCCTTCTGCGCCTTGAGACGTGTTGTTCATGTCCAGGAGTTGTGTTCTTCCATCGCCACCGGAGTTCTTCCCATGCTGAACACAGCCTTACAGGCCTGGAGTATCCACTGTCCTGGGACTTCCTAGGCCTAAGCTGGTAGAAAAATCTCCCCCTCGGGGAATCGAACCCCGATCTTCCGCTGACAGGCGGACTGTCCATTATACTAACGAGGAATGGCCAAGCCTTTTTTTGCACATCAATCGATAGGTGGCCCTATTCCTGCATTTATGCCACAGTAAATACATGTAGATATATTAAGGTTTACTACATATTCGCTGTCACTCAAATCCATGACAAAGCATCTGTGACTGAATCCAGTTTAAAATCTCTATGTGTCAAAAAATTAACATGTCTAACAACATTTTAAACATTTACAGTAAAATATGAATGGTGCATTTCCCCCACGAACATGCAAAAAGTATACTTTTTCATCAGTTTCCGTAGTGTAGTGGTTATCACGTTAAGCCTCACATGCGAAAGGTCCCCTGTTGAAACAGGGCGGAAACAAATATCTTTGTTCATGTTGACTTCGCACAATCAAACTCTGCTGAGTTGAGCTCTAAATAACCTACACGGAAAATATTCCTGATGTGAAATTTGGCCAGGCCTACTGCAGTTTCCATAGTGCAGTAGTCATCAATCAGGAATTCAGGAAAATCCTGTCTAAAAATGATGCAGAAAAACTAGTCCATGCATGTTTTACTTCTAAACTGGATTACTGCAATTCTTAATTGTCAGGCTGCTTGAAAAAAGTCCACAAAGACTCTTCAGCTGATCCAGAATGCTGCAGCACGTGTTCTGACAGGAACCAGGAAAAGAATGGCATCGCTCCTGTTTTAGCTTCTCTGCATAGGCATAGCTTGCCTCTGTCGCCTAGTGCTTGCTCTTGGTGGGAATTGTTGGGTTTCCGTAAATAACATCACAGAGTATGGTCTAGACCTGCTCTATTATGAAAAAGCGTAGTGAGATAACTGTTGTTGTGGTTTGGCGCTATCTAAATAAAATTGAATTGAATTGAATGACCTGAACCTCAACTTCTTAGCCTCATAGTTGTTGTTTTACGTTCCTGGATCCGTCTTACATTCCTGCTGTCTTCCTACGTTCCTGGATCCTGAGGTAGGTGATCATATCGTCACTGAAAACATATCGTTGAAAACAGGATCATGCTCAATCGTGTTGTAAAACCTTTGTCTTTCTTGGAGTATATCCACTCTAATACTTTCTTAAAAATGCATATCTTTTGCTATGGTTAGTCCTCGTAGCCAAACTACTCTGACAGATGTAGTAGTGTCGATGTAGCCTTGGTAAATAATTAGCAGCTGGTAGATAAATCTCCCCATCGGGGAATCAAACCCCAGTCTTCCGTGTGACAGGCGGAGGCGGTCATCCAAAGTTTCAGTAGTATAGTGTTTTTTGCGTTGGAACAAGTTGTACTATTTAAAATATGCCTTTGAGATACAAGAACTTCTTCACTTGGGACAGCCACTGACTCCCAACCCGATGGGGAGCAATCCTGCGCTTTCAGACTTGGAGGGGCTGACTTTGATCCCGACTGCTTGACACTGGATTTTAATCTGCCCCAGTGGGCGCTGTAGATCCCTGCCTGATGAAGCCAACAGAACCACATCATCTGCAAAGAACATAAAAGGAATTCTGAGGTGCCCAGACTTGACACTCTCCCACCTCCTTCTGCGCCTTGAGGCGTGTTGTTCATGTCCAGGAGTTGTGCTCTTTCCATTGCTTGACATTTAGGGTCAGGAGTTCTCCTCCCATGCTGAACACAGCCTTAGCCAAGGCCCGCTTTCCCCTCATGAGTAGTCCACCGCGTTTGCTGGGACTTCCTCGAGGCCTAGGCTGGTAGAAAAATCTCCCCGTCGGGGGAATCGAACCCCGATCTTCCGCGTGACAGGCGGAGATACTGTCCATTATACTAACGAGGAATGCCCAAGCTCTACTTTTTGGCACATCAATCGATAGGTGGCCCTATTCCTGCATTTATGCCACAGTAAATACATGTAGATATATTAAGGTTTACTACATATTCGCTGTCACTCAAATCCATGACAAAGCATCTGTGACTGAATCCAGTTTAAAATCTCTATGTGTCAAAAATTAACATGTCTAACAACATTTTAAACATTTACAGTAAAATATGAATGGTGCATTTCCCCCACGAACATGCAAAAATACTTTTACATCAGTTTCCGTAGTGTAGTGGTTATCACGTTCGCCTCACATGAAAGGTCCCCTGTTCGAAACAGGGCAGAAACACATTTCTTTGTTCATGTTGACTTTGCACAATCAAACTCTGCTGAGTTGAGCTCTAAATAACCTACACGGAAAATATTCCTGATGTGAAATTTGGCCAGGCCTACTGCAGTTTCCATAGTGCAGTAGTCATCAAATTCAGGAAAATCCTGTCTAAAAATGATGCAGAAAAACTAGTCCATGCATGTTTTACTTCTAAACTGGATTACTGCAATTCTTTATTGTCAGGCTGCTTGAAAAAGTCCACAAAGACTCTTCAGCTGATGCAGAATGCTGCAGCACGTGTTCTGACAGGAACCAGGAAAAAGGTGGCATCGCTCCTGTTTTAGCTTCTCTGCATAGGCATAGCTTGCCTCTGTCGCCTAGTGCTTGCTCTTGGTGGGAATTGTTGGGTTTCCGTAAATAACATCACAGAGTATGGTCTAGACCTGCTCTATTATGAAAAGCGTAGTGAGATAACTGTTGTTGTGGTTTGGCGCTATCTAAATAAAATTGAATTGAATTGAATGACCTGAACCTCAACTTCTTAGCCTCATAGTTGTTGTTTTACGTTCCTGGATCCGTCTTACATTCCTGCTGTCTTCCTACGTTCCTGGATCCTGAGGTAGGTGATCATATCGTCACTGAAAACATATCTTTGAAAACAGGATCATGCTCAATCGTGTTGTAAAACCTTTGTCTTTCTTGGATATCCACTCTAATACTTTCTTAAAAACGCATATCTTTTTGCCATGGTTGCCTCGTATCCAAACCTTTGTAGTAGTGTCGTCTTTCCTTGGTAAATAATTAGCAGCTGGTAGATAAATCTCCCCATCCAAACCCAGTCTTCCGTGTGACAGGCGGAGGCGGTCATCCAAAGTTTAAGTAGTATAGTGTTTTTTGCGTTGGAACAAGTTGTACTATAAAATTACTACTACTACATTTGTTATACACATCCGGGTTAAGTCCCGCCCACCCAGAGAACAGCATCATCAAGTTCGCTGATGATACAACGGTGGGGCTGATTACTGACATTACAGAGATGAGGTCCTGAAACTTAGTGAGTGGTGTGCATCAAACAACCTGGCACTAAACATCAACAAGACCAAGGAACTCATCCTGATAAATCCTGCCCCCTGTCGTGCAATCATTGTATAGTCCTAAAATTCTGGCATTTGTATCTCTGCAGACCTCTCTGGTCGGCCAAAGCTATGGTCAAGAAGGCCCACAGCTATTTTTGAGGGTCTCCAGGAAGGAACAACTAAAAACTCAAACCGTTCCACCATCGAACCCTGTTGACTTGCTGCACAGTGTGGCACTGCACAGGCCCAACAGGAAGCATTGCAGAGGGTGACAAACACTGCAAAAAATAATTGTCTGCCCTCTGCCCTCTTTTTGACTGCCATCTACAACTTTGTCTCAGTAGTATCCTGAGTGTTCTTTTAACCTGTTGCCCTCAGGCAGGCGCTTCAGGTCAATACGGGCCAGAACAAACAGACTTAGCTTTTTCCCCAAAGCTGTCATTCAACCTACATTCATTGCACTTGTATTGTAGATATATGTGTTATTAATGTGTGCACTTATAGAGAGTTGCTCTCTTCATTGTACTGGTGACAATAAAGGCTTTCAATTCAATTCAATTCAATACTATTTAAAATATGCCTTTGAGATACAAGAACTTCTTCACTTGGGACAGCCACTGACTCCCAACCCGATGGGAGCAATCCTGCGCTTTCAGACTTGGAGGGGCTGACTTTGATCCCGACTGCTTGACACTGGATTTTAATCTGCCCCAGTGGGCGCTGTAGATCCCTGCCTGATGAAGCCAACAGAACCACATCATCTGCAAAGAGCATAAAAGGAATTCTGAGGTGCCCAGACTTGACACTCTCCCACCTCCTTCTGCGCCTTGAGACGTGTTGTTCATGTCCAGGAGTTGTGCTCTATCCATCGCTTGACATTTAGGGTCAGGAGTTCTCTTCCCATGCTGAACACAGCCTTAGCCAAGGCCTGCTTTCCCCTCATGAGTAGTCCACTGCGTTTGCTGGGACTTCCTCGAGGCCTAAGCTGGTAGAAAAATCTCCTCGTCGGGAAATCAAACCCCGATCTACCGCGTGACAGGCGGAGATACTGTCCATTATACTAACGAGGAATGGCCAAGCCTTACTTTTGGCACATCAATCGATAGGTGGCCCTATTCCTGCATTTATGCCACAGTAAATACATGTAGATATATTAAGGTTTACTACATATTCGCTGTCACTCACATCCATGACAAAGCATCTGTGACTGAATCCAGTTTAAAATCTATATGTGTCAAAAATTAACATGTCTAACAACATTTTAAACATTTACAGTAAAATATGAATGGTGCATTTCCCCACGAACATGCAAAAGATACTTTTTCATCAGTTTCCGTAGTGTAGTGGTTATCACGTTCGCCTCACACGCGAAAGGTCCCCTGTTCGAAATAGGGCGGAAACACACCTCTTTGTTCATGTTGACTTCGCACAATCAAACTCTGCTGAGTTGAGCTCTAAATAACCTACACGGAAAATATTCCTGATTGAAATTGTGGCCAGGCCTACTGCAGTTTCCATAGTGCAGTAGTCATCGAATTCAGGAAAATCCTGTCTAAAAATGATGCAGAAAAACTAGTCCATGCATGTTTTACTTCTAAACTGGATTACTGCAATTCTTTATTGTCAGGCTGCTTGAAAAAGTCCACAAAGACTCTTCAGCTGATGCAGAATGCTGCAGCACGTGTTCTGACAGGAACCAGGAAATAAGGTGCCATCGCTCCTGTTTTAGCTTCTCTGCATAGGCATAGCTTGCCTCTGTCGCCTAGTGCTTGCTCTTGGTGGGAATTGTTGGGTTTCCGTAAATAACATCACAGAGTATGGTCTAGACCTGCTCTATTATGAAAAGCGTAGTGAGATAACTGTTGTTGTGGTTTGGCGCTATCTAAATAAAATTGAATTGAATTGAATGACCTGAACCTCAACTTCTTAGCCTCATAGTTGTTGTTTTACGTTCCTGGATCCGTCTTACATTCCTGCTGTCTTCCTACGTTCCTGGATCCTGAGGTAGGTGATCATATCGTCACTGAAAACATATCTTTGAAAACAGGATCATGCTCAATCGTGTTGTAAAACCTTTGTCTTTCTTGGAGTATATCCACTCTAATACTTTCTTAAAAACGCATATCTTTTGCTATGGTTAGTCCTCGTATCCAAACTACTCTGACAGATGTAGTAGTGTCGATGTAGCCTTGGTAAATAATTAGCAGCTGGTAGATAAATCTCCCCATCGGGGAATCAAACCCCAGTCTTCCGTGTGACAGGCGGAGGCGGTCATCCAAAGTTTCAGTAGTATAGTGTTTTTTGCGTTGGAACAAGTTGTACTATTTAAAATATGCCTTTGAGATACAAGAACTTCTTCACTTGGGACAGCCACTGACTCCCAACCCGATGGGAGCAATCCTGCGCTTTCAGACTTGGAGGGGCTGACTTTGATCCCGACTGCTTGACACTGGATTTTAATCTGCCCCAGTGGGCGCTGTAGATCCCTGCCTGATGAAGCCAACAGAACCACATCATCTGCAAAGAGCATAAAAGGAATTCTGAGGTGCCCAGACTTGACACTCTCCCACCTCCTTCTGCGCCTTGAGACGTGTTGTTCATGTCCAGGAGTTGTGCTCTTTCCATCGCTTGACATTTAGGGTCAGGAGTTCTCTTCCCATGCTGAACACAGCCTTAGCCAAGGCCTGCTTTCCCCTCATGAGTAGTCCACCGCGTTTGCTGGGACTTCCTCGAGGCCTAAGCTGGTAGAAAAATCTCCCCGTCGGGGAATCGAACCCCGATCTTCCGCGTGACAGGCGGAGATACTGTCCATTATACTAACGAGGAATGCCCAAGCTCTACTTTTGGCACATCAATCGATAGGTGGCCCTATTCCTGCATTTATGCCACAGTAAATACATGTAGATATATTAAGGTTTACTACATATTCGCTGTCACTCAAATCCATGACAAAGCATCTGTGACTGAATCCAGTTTAAAATCTCTATGTGTCAAAAATTAACATGTCTAACAACATTTTAAACATTTACAGTAAAATATGAATGGTGCATTTCCCCACGAACATGCAAAAATACTTTTTCATCAGTTTCCGTAGTGTAGTGGTTATCACGTTCGCCTCACACGCGAAAGGTCCCCTGTTCGAAACAGGGCGGAAACACATTTCTTTGTTCATGTTGACTTCGCACAATCAAACTCTGCTGAGTTGAGCTCTAAATAACCTACACGGAAAATATTCCTGATGTGAAATTGTGGCCAGGCCTACTGCAGTTTCCATAGTGCAGTAGTCATCAAATTCAGGAATTCAGGAAAATCCTGTCTAAAAATGATGCAGAAAAACTAGTCCATGCATGTTTTACTTCTAAACTGGATTACTGCAATTCTTTATTGTCAGGCTGCTTGAAAAAGTCCACAAAGACTCTTCAGCTGATGCAGAATGCTGCAGCACGTGTTCTGACAGGAACCAGGAAAAGAGGTGGCATCGCTCCTGTTTTAGCTTCTCTGCATAGGCATAGCTTGCCTCTGTCGCCTAGTGCTTGCTCTTGGTGGGAATTGTTGGGTTTCCGTAAATAACATCACAGAGTATGGTCTAGACCTGCTCTATTATGAAAAGCGTAGTGAGATAACTGTTGTTGTGGTTTGGCGCTATCTAAATAAAATTGAATTGAATTGAATGACCTGAACCTCAACTTCTTAGCCTCATAGTTGTTGTTTTACGTTCCTGGATCTGTCTTACATTCCTGCTGTCTTCCTACGTTCCTGGATCCTTAGGTAGGTGATCATATCGTCACTGAAAACATATCTTTGAAAACAGGATCATGCTCAATCGTGTTGTAAAACCTTTGACTTTCTCGGCAATCCACTCTAATACTTTCTTAAAACGCATATCTTTTGCTATGGTTAGTCCTCGTATCCAAACTAATCTGACAGATGTATAGTGTCGATGTAGCCTTGGTAAATAATTAGCAGCTGGTAGATAAATCTCCCCATCGGGGAATCAAACCCCAGTCTTCCGTGTGACAGGCGGAGGCGATCATCCAAAGTTTCAGTAGTATAGTGTTTTTTGTGCGTTGGAACAAGTTGTACTACTATTACTATTACTACTACTACCATTACTCTACTCCCTATACACATCCGACTGCAGTCCCGCCCACCCAGAGAACAGCATCATCAAGTTCGCTGATGATACAACGGTGGTGGGGCTGATTACAAACGACGCTCACAGAGATGAGGTCCTGAAACTTAGTGAGTGGTGTGCATCAAACAACCTGGCACTAAACATGACCAAGGAACTCATCCTGGACTTCAGTAACAAAGTTTGTCAACGGGGGATTTGTTGGAGTATTCAAATCCTCGGCATTCACATAGATCTCCTGGTTGTAAAACCTTATGGTCAAGAAGGCCCAGCATAACTTCCTTCCTCAGGAAGGAACAACTAAAAACTCAGCTGCTGGTGACCTTCTACCGTTCCAAACCCTGTTGACCTATCTGACAGTGTGTACCAGCTGTCGGAGGCCGACAGGAAGTTTGCAGAGGGTGACAAACACTGCAAAAAATAATTGTCTGCCCTCTGCCCTCTTTGAGCCATCTACAACTCCCCGTTGTCTCAGTAGGGCCAGATACATCCTGAGGGAACCACCCACCTTCCCATCTCTTTAACCTGTTGCCCTCAGGCAGGACAGATGTAGGTCAATACGGGCCAGAAATAAACAGACTGGATAGATAAAGCTGTCACCATACAACCCCACATTCAGACTTGACAGGCTAATGTATTGTAAAGTTTCAGTATATAGTGTTTTTGTGTGCACTTGGAACAAGGTTGTACTTTCATTTAAAATATGCCTTTGAGATACAAGAACTTCTTCACTTGGGACAGCCACTGACTCCCAACCCGATGGGAGCAATCCTGCGCTTTCAGACTTGGAGGGGCTGACTTTGATCCCGACTGCTTGACACTGGATTTTAATCTGCCCCAGTGGGCGCTGTAGATCCCTGCCTGATGAAGCCAACAGAACCACATCATCTGCAAAGAGCATAAAAGGAATTCTGAGGTGCCCAGACTTGACACTCTCCCACCTCCTTCTGCGCCTTGAGACGTGTTGTTCATGTCCAGGAGTTGTGCTCTTCCATCGCTTGACATTTAGGGTCAGGAGTTCTCTTCCCATGCTGAACACAGCCTTAGCCAAGGCCTGCTTTCCCCTCATGAGTAGTCCACCGCGTTTGCTGGGACTTCCTCGAGGCCTAAG
>CM049393.1:5036583-5052817 GCA_026937815.1 Etheostoma perlongum | reverse complement strand
GCTGTATTTTATATAGCGCTTTTCTAGTCTTAACGACTACTCAAAGCGCTGTTACATAGTACAGGAACCATTCACCATTCACACACATTCATACACTGTGGCCGAGGCTGCCGTACAAGGTGCCATCTGCTCATCAGATAAACATGCACACACATTCACGCTCCGATGACACAGCATCGGGGGCAACTTGGGGTTCAGTGTCTTGCCCAAGGACACTTCGACATGGGACTGCAGGGCCGGGGATTGAACCACCAACCTTCCAATTGGCAGGCAACCGCTCTACCACTGAGCCACAGCCGCCCCACAGATTCTACCCAACTAACCATTATCTGCAGAAAATGAAAAAAGACATTAATATCAGCTGTACTTTTTGTGGAGAACTAAATGAAACACTGGTATATTTATTTTGGTCTTGCCAATGTACCAAGAAACTATGGAGCAGATTATCACATTTTATTGCTCTTCATATTTACCCTCAATTTACATTACATTTGGAAATTGTATTGTTTGGATTCACTCAACATGATAGAGAGCTTTATTCAGAGTATTACACCACTGCCCACTTGTGGCGGCGCCATAGACCGTTAATATGAATGGTTAGAGCATGTGTGACGTCACCCATTGGTTTGTGGAGATCAGAAATGAGTCGTCGAGTTTGCGTTTATGGGCGCAACCATTGTGGTTGCGGATGTGACGATTTTAGAGGAGAGGGCGGAGTGAGAGAGGAGCCACAGACCGGTGGGCGGGATAGACAGTCTATGGGCGGGATCTGACTGACGTTAGCTGAGAGCTAACAACGCTGCTCTACCGTTACGTTAGCTAACCACTTTGACTACCAATGTGGATACAACTGCTGCTGAATAATTCAGGGTAAGATTTAGCTTCACTAACGCTAGGTTTTAAGTATATCTTTGTCCCATATAGTCTATGGTTATATAACATATAAGAGTCACATTGCAAAGTAAATGTATCTGAAGTTACCATGTAAATTGTCTGTAACGTTAGCTTGCCACTTAGCTAGCTATGGTTAAACATGCTAACGTTAATTTTCTGCAAATCGAAGTTTACTTCTCGTAGTTTAAACGTAGTGTCAGCGAAATGCAAAACGGCGATTGTCAATGCTTATCATTATGTAACGCTATTAGCACATGTATAACCAAGTTTCTTATGATGTTTGGCTAACTGTAATAACCATAATGATCCGATAATGTGCTACTGTTTCCCCTTTTAGTCTATAGTTGCTGTTAGCTGTTAAGAGCTAATGTTAGCAGAAATAAGCTCATTTAACTAAGTTACAGTTACACTAAAGAACAATGGACTGTTGATGATTCATTTGTATTCTCCTGGATAATTAATCAAGTACAGTTACATGCTAGTGTGCATAGATATTTAACTATGAGGGGCTCAAATGGAAATTGAAGATTCTTTCATTCTTTCAGAAATAAGAGTGCTGAGAGCCACAATGGCATGTTCACCCCCCGAATGCCCCAGAAGTAAGCAATAGTAATAGTTCATTTTCTTTTGCTATACATTGTACAACATTAAACTTTTACCAGACTTTTGTACAACTAAGCCAAGGTAATAATGCATTTTCAAATAGTGTGTAATTAAGAGTGCTGTTCATTTATCCTTTTTCTCTATAGCTTAAAATATTTGCTGGGCTGGTCTGCGGTGGAAGAGACTTCTCCCTTTCTTTTACCAGTCCCTACAAGGAAGAGCTGTCCCGGACGTCCTCCTTATTCACTGAGACCTGAGAGATGTCAAGGGCGGTAACCTCGTCGCAGGAATGAACGAGAACCTGCAGCACCTCCACCTGCAGTATCCAGGCATGATAGCACAAGTGCTATAAGCTTTATATGTTAAGCTGTATTTTTATATTGTGATTTGTAATGTCAACCATTTCTACTGTAATTAACAGTGTGACACTAGAGATTCAACAACCTCTTTATTATGCAGACATGACTTGTGACAGTTAAGTTTTCCTTTACCTTAACCCACAGCAGCGTTTTATGTGTGGAATTTACACTTGCAAAAGGTGAACTACATTATTTAATTCATACATTTTTAAAAATCTTAAGTGTTTGGTGTATGTATTTTTAAGTTGATGCCCATTTCAATGTGAAATAAAGGTCCTTCTAAAGCTACATTTGTTGTTTTTCTGAAGTAACTATAATAGGAACATCCAGCATTGTAGTCATACAAGAAGTTTGGAAACTTTGGAAATTTCATAGAATTTGTAATTGATTAAAAGTGTCTTTCTTTTTTGGCTTTAATACACACAAATATAAACGGCTATTGTAAAATCATAACGTATGATCACAAATTGCAAAGGAGAATTAAACAACTTATGTAATTGCCGTAACTGCAATGATTAAATCAAATGTATTAGGTACATTTGATTTAATCATTACAGTTACTGACATTTTCAAAGTATGAAAACTAAAAACCATACAAGGACATGCAATGTCAATATTTAATTCTAACAGTACATAAATAAATAAAATATAAAAGACCCTTTATGTGAAATTACCAAAAATACTTTCACCTCTGAAAGTGGTGACTGCTAGAGTATTTTCATTATTTTATTCCAGTTTAATATTTATAAAATAGTTTTAATCCACTACTTAATGTTACTACGATCACCTATCAAACTACAGCAGAAACTAAGTCAACCACAAGAAATTGAACCTCTAAATACCAAGTGCTAGAAATTGGTCCGTCCTTTCAGCAGAAGAAGCTGAACCAAAAATGATTTTCCGGCATCATTATAATCAACGCAGTCTGTTTTCCACATCCAGATGAAATGGCACCAAATACACCATCCCGAAGGTGTATATACTATCAATTTACACTAACAAGGCACCACATCTGCTGTATGCATCTGTAATGCAAATATTGAAATGTATGTTTAATAGATTCATATAATGTAATACCCCAATGTAACTTTACAATAATGTCTAATTGTTTCATGTGCGCCATTTTATTGCTAACAATCTGACCCACTCCCCGTCGGAGACCTCCAAGTCAACGCGCTTCCCCGCAGCTTTGTCCGTGTGGTGATGGTGATGCTGTGTGAGTGCTGCGCGGCGGTTTATACATAGACTGTATGCGTTTATATGGTCTGCATAGCATTATTAGTTAGCCCGCTAGCTTGCTTAGCAACGTGCAATCTAGTAGCTAGCTAACTGATATTAATTGAGATGCTAACGTTGGCTAACGAAAAACTGCGTTAAAACAAAATATCATTTTACTTACCGGAAAAACTGAACTGCCGATTCCTTTGAGTGTCTTGCCGTGCAACCAACCGCTAAACAATTATTATCCGACCAAAGTGTCAAAGTCACTGCGATGAAACATTGGGCAACCCCGTGCCATGGACAAGCTTTGATTGACAGGCCGTGAACTGTCAATCACATCATAGCCACGCCCTAAAACACCCCCTGCTTTATCTCCGATTTTAAAATCAACGAGACCGTAATTTAAAAATTAACATCATTCTGTGTTGCAGAATACTTAAAACCAGAGGTGGGTGTCTTTTACACGTTTTGAACATTTCCTATATATATATATATATATATATATATATATATCTATATATATCTATAGTATCCATCCAAATTTGATGTTTAAGTCTCTTCACTTAAGCTATTTTGTAATTAATACATTTATTTTAATGTATTCTATTGATTGGATGAACTATAATTTGCCTGAAGATGATTATTTTGTATTGTTGTCTGTCTGGTTGATGCTTGTGTTAAGAAATAAATCAGACGTTACTCAACAGTTACTCACTACTTGAGAAGTGTTTTCATCAAGGACTTTTTTACTCTTACTCAAGTAATTATTTGGATGACTACTTTTACTTTTACTTGAGTCATATTATTGTGAAGTAACAGTACTTTTACTTGAGTACAATTTGTGGCTGCTCTACCCACCTCTGGTCATGATATAGTAGGTTCTCAGTCACCCAGCTTTTTTGTTTGTAAATGGAAAGAATGTTGTTTAATATTGTAAAACAAATCAGAAAACATTCAGGGGATGTAGCTCAGTGGTAGAGCGCATGCTTCGCATGTATGAGGCCTCGGGTTCAATCTCTGGCATCTCCAACAAGTGTTATTGTCCTGTGTGTGTGTGTATATGTGTTGTAGTGTTTATTTGTCTTGCAGGGTAAGTATTTGGGTTGTAGAGTGTGTGTATTTGTGTTGTAGAGTGTGTGTATATTTTGTCAAAGGTAAGACTTGTTTAATTATTGTATTTTACAACGAGTTGCCGTAACAGTCCAGTTGAACATTGTTTTGCTTTGCTGCAAGTTACCCAACAGTCCAACTTTACTGGCTGAAAGTGAAAATAAAGATATGTTAGCCTAACTTAACGTTACACTGATTCTGACTAATGTTTAGACTAAACGCGTGGCAATGAATGACTGAATAAGTACTTGCTTAAATATCACATTTCAAGTGACTTTTCCAAATATAACGTTATAGATAATGGTCAAGTGCTTGGAAGGGAGCTATGCTGACAACTATACCACCATCACTGGGCAATGCACTGCTCCCTGCAACACATCTGGTCATTGAAACTGATTTTTGCATTAATTAACATGAATGCAGGGAGATTGCCTTTTAATACTTTTCTCTTTCAGAATAAGAGCTTTTGCAACTATTTTACAGACAGGATAATAACACTTTTTACTTTTTCTGAGATCATTGAAAAAGAGAAGAAACCTGGGTGAAATATGTCATATTTATGTTTTATATGGTTTCAAAACATGGCGGTGGCTGGAAATTGAACCTTGGCAAAATGCGTGCACTGCTATGGTACAAATCTAGTCAAAAAGTAACACATCTGTTGCCTTTCTGCTGGACAATACAACACTCACTGCAAATCTTGTAACACATCTGGGCATTGAGAAATGCATTGGTGGAGACGGGTGGCTTCCAGTACCTATGAGATAATACAATATTGTTCATGAAGCCACAAACTATGTAGAGAGGAGCCTGGTCGGGCTAGAACTCTCCCTAGCTGGATCGGGCTGTACTGCACTGCCTTCCTCTAGTTTTATTATATTATTGATTAAATGGTAAATTAATCTGACGACTATGAAGAGAAGCAAAGACAAGAAGGGGTGCCAAGTTTGCGGCTATACACCCTGCCAGTCTAGACGAACGCCAGTCTAGACGAACGCTGCGACTCCTCGCTCCCTAACAATAAGCTTTATCAAAGAGGAGAGTTTTAAGTTTACTCTTAAATGTGATGACAGAGTCTGCGTAAACTTGCGTACACGAGGTCAGACCAGACGTGAGATTTTTTCACAGCCTATGCTCACGTTTCAAATTGATAAATGCCGAAAATTGCGTAGGAATTGGCGTATTCCCGTCATACACCTGTTTTAGGTCGTACGCACATTTCATAAATGAGGGCCAATGTGAGCACAATAAAGATTTCTTTAAGAAATGTTTGTACTTTATATTTCTAGTTTTTTTCCAATTCTTCTGGTCACTCTTGGCACTATTTCACATCTTTTGTCTGTAGTTCTCTGTTCTGTCATGGCTTAATTCTGTCTCCCCCACCTCTTTTTTTGTCTCTGTTTATGTCTCGGCGCCAGCCGTGGCCAGAAGTATTATGCTTTCGTCCGACCATCTCTACATACGTATTCACTTCCCATTCTTGTGAATGTGATAACACAAGAGCTACAGAGCCACAGTACAGAGCTGTGGTGGGGGGGACGTTCTCACATGGAGTGAGCAGAACAATCTACAGCTCAACGTGACAAAGAGTAAGGAGCTGGTGTTGGATCAAAGGAGAGCCAACCCAGATAGCAAACGATTGCGGGCCACTTCAGGCAATGATGCGGCACTCCCGGCATACTTGCGGCCCTGACAAACTGAATGTGAGCCTAAAGTGGTCTACATGTGAAGTAGCAAATGTGGGCCAAACAGTTAAAAACAACTATGGGCCACTTTTGGGAAATTTATGGCAAAGCCGGCACTAATCTATCAAGGTTTGAGCCTAACGTGGCCCACGTTTGACATTGCATATGTTGCCCTAATATAATAAAACAGATGTGGCCCACTTTAGGTAAAGGTCAGGCACAATCTGTACTGGCTAATCTGGATGTGAACCTAATGTGGCCCACATGTGGTGTAGCAAATGTGGGCCAAATAGTTAACAACTATTATGGGCCACTTTTGGGAAAATTATGGCAAAGCCAGCACTGGCCAGTCAAGGTGTGAGCCTAATGTGGCCCATATTAGACAATACATGTGTGGCCCTAATATGGTAAAACAGACATGGGCCACTTTAGGTAAAGGTCACGTACTGCCTAATCTCGATGTGAGCCTAAAATGGCCCACATGTGATGTAGCCCAAATTGTTGTTAACTATTTGGGGCACTTTTGGCTTATACATGGCACAGCCAGCACCAGCTAATCAAGAAGTGAGCCTAATGTGGCCCACATTTCGCATTTCATGCATTGCCCTAATTTGATAAAACAGACATGGGCCACTTTAGGTAAAGATGTGGCACAATTTGCACTGGCTAATCTGGATGTGAGCCTAAAGTAAGTAAGTAAGTAAGTAAGGTTTATTTGTATAGCACCTTTCACAGATAAAAAAATCACAAAGTGCTTCACAGTAAAATGTAATACAATACCAACAAAGTACAATACAATGCATAAGACACTTTAAAAACAAATGGAAAACATAAAAACAGAAACCATAAAAAACCCCACGTCTAACTAAACGCCTGTTTGAATAGCAGCGTCTTCAGTTGTTTTTTAAAAGAATCAACAGAATTCACACAACGTAGAAATGTAGGCAATGCATTCCACAGCCTAGGTGCCACTGCTTGGAATGAACGATCCACGAAGTGGGCCACATATGTTATGGCAAATATGGCTAAATAGTATTGTGCCACTTTAGGTAAAGATTTAGTACAGAAATCACTGACTTCTTTTAACATTGATTTATTCAGGGCAGTTCACTGAGAGCATTTGCAGGAAGGCCCTCACACAGTTACACATTCACACATTCACACCTGGAAGCTGCTCAGTACAATGTAGCTGAGCAGCTGCTTTAAACCAAAAGTGACCCACGTACTGTGCAGAAGTCTTAGGCATGGAAAAGTGTTGTTGTTGTATTTTATCTAATGCTCAAAATCTTATCTTGTTCATGTGCATCATGTGTCATGACCCAATGTAATCTGAGCCCTTATTGACCCAATTTTCAACACAAAGTGACGCCCTTGTCAGGGACACAAGGTGGATTTGCCAAAGTGGGAAACCCATGCAGGTCTCTCACACCAACGACTTATCCACTGCACCACCACCAGTTGAATAAATGATTTGCTCAAATTAACAGTGATTAGATGGAGAAGGACTCAAGTAATTTTGTTCTTCCAAAATGCAGCATAGGCATGTGCGCCTCTTTCAGCCCACTGTTACTATACAAGGAACATTAAGGAACAATATGGTTTGCTATTACATGTGTCCCAAAATAGCAAACCTGTTGACAGCAAAAATATTTTTTTGATGCAAGCAACAATCAGTCACAAGTGATCAAGCATCAGTCTGGTGACTCTTTGACCCCAGATCAGTGGGAAACCATCAGTCTCTAAATTGCACAATAAAGAGTTTCATTTAGTGCTTCTAAATGGCAAACTTGTTTTTATGTGTATGGTGCACAACTGCAGATTACTACAGTTATGTTTTGTATTGTGTAAATGAAGTGTCTGAGCGAGCGCATTTAGGTTCAAACGTGCTGTATGTTCGTCTTTTGGGTGAGCTCATTTTGAGTTGCCATATGTGCAAAACTTGCAAATTTCTTCTTGGGAAAATATAATGAGCCAAACTGGGGGTGACATTAAAAAACTAATAAATAAAAACTGTTTTGGCTGAAAATTGTCATTTTCAACTACTCTTTGACTAGCAACACCATTCATCCCATCTTTTCACTAGGCTGCATAAGTGGGACCTAGGAAAACCTATAGGCTTTATATTTTTAGTGACAGAAAAGATATTTCTCTTGTTCAGATCAAATTCACTATTTTCAATATGCCTCATGTATTAGTCTGAGATCTTGCGATGAGTGTGTAAGCGTAAATTCAAGTTGGAGTTTTCCCATTAACGAGGCCTTTTGAACACAACACGTTCGGTTTGAACGCAGCCGTTATTGTGAGAAAAAGGTGCCCAAAGACCGCGGTCAGAGTCAGAGATCGGGGAAAAACGGTCGGTGCATAAAGTCACGGTAAGTCTTTAATGTAATGTTTCTGCTGACAATTGATATATTTAGCTATTCTGGTTATTCCTACTTTGCATAATATTGGCTAATGGCAAGTCAGCAAATTGTGTACCGTTATTTAAGAACTTATTTTGCAGTTCAATGGCAATTCTTGCCAATTTTGGCATTTCAAGACAAATGTTTAGAAATAAAATTAAATAAATTGATGCTTTGTCAGTGTAAGAACAATGAATGCTTAAGTGAAACTTGAGTTAACTAATGCTAGCTAGCTAGCTAATGGTTGTTACTTAACTTAATGTTAGCTAACGTTACCAGAACACTAACCATTCATGCAGTAACATAAAATGAAAATTCAATGCATTAACATTAACATTACGTTAACGTTACAAGTTCAGGCATAAGGCCGTACAGGCAATTTAACGTTATTTCACGGCAATTTCTGTGTTTTTTTCCCCCGGGCAACGTCGCCATGATTAGCTGTTAGCTAAAGAGCAGCGCTCCTTGTCTTGATGAGTTTAGTGTTAGCTAGCGATAGCTAGACATTAAGAGACGAGCTGCTTTCACGGGACGGACGTTTCTGGCAACTGCAGGCATTCGTGATGTAACTCAACCTCGGGATAAATATTTCACAAGAAGAAGAAAACGCTGGATCTAAATTTACAGCGTAGCTGTGTCTAGAAAGACAGCATCAATTTTCCAGAGTTGACAACATAAACGCTATGTTGTTTACATTTTATATATGATACTCTTAACGTCCCGGTCCCGTGAATTCAGCACGTAGCTACTATCGAAAGTGACAAACTGAAGATCCGGCAGGCAGCCGTCTCTTCACGGTGTAACGTTAAGCTGGCACCTTTCAAAATGTTGCATAAGCATGACTGTTTTGTAAGTAAGGTTCAACTCATCTCGCTGTTACGTAGACTGACTGTAAAAAATAAGGCACTTAACATTACGAACAGTCAACGTGCACTTCTACAATAATGAACACATACCATGCTTCAACTGTCAATTCAAAGATTTTATGAGATGACCAGTAATACATTTTCCTTCACCAAAACTCTGTTCTGTGTTAATTTGGATCATATTGTTACATACTGTTACAGAAATTTGCCGTGAAATACAGGGTGGCAGGTGCACTATCACAATTAAGGTAAGCAACTTCCATCTGATATACTTGCTGCTATTTGAAATATGTATCAATGTAAAATGTTCTTCTTCTTTGCAGAGCTGTTGACAACCTACAGGTTAACCTACAGGTTGGCTAATTATCAAAGAGAACTTGGTGTGATTGCTGTGTCATGGAGAGGGAAAAGTGGAATATTGCTCGCAGCAACTTAAGGAAAAGGGCTGTTAAAAGAATAAACCAGTTGTTTGAATCTTTCAATGACCATGATAATAGTGTTGAGGAAAGTTCTGAAGAGAGCTATAGTGGAGCAGTTGCTTCAAGCTCTGATTTGCCACCAAACTGTGGATCAGAGAGCAATGGAGAAAGTGAATTAAATAGTGACGAAGATATCCATGTTGATGGAAGGGGGGAGGTTCCTAAAGATGATTTGGCAGGTTCTTTGAGAGACTGGGCAACACATTTTGGCATTTCATTGATTGCTTTATCTGCCCTTTTGTCTATACTGAAAATCCATCACCCCTCTTTGCCAAAAGATGCTAGAACTTTACTCAAAACACAGACTTGCCATAGTGTTGCTTCCTTGGCAGGTGGATCATTCCATTATTTTGGTATACAGAACATGTTCAGCCGAACATTTCAGAAGCTTACATCATTTATCCCGAGTCATCACAATTTCAAATTACAATTGAACATTGATGGTCTTCCAATTTTTAAAAGTTCAGCTGTACAGTTCTGGCCAATTTTGGGGATGCTCCAAGGGTATAGTAGAAAACCTGTGCTGATTGCTCTTTTCTGTGGAAAGTCAAAGCCTCAGTCATTGTCAGAATATTTGAAGGATCTGATCTGCGAGTTGAAATCCATGAACAGTGGATTTATTATTAATGGTAAGACATTCTTCTTGACTGTGTGCTCAGTAATCTGTGATGCTCCAGCAAGGGCCTTTGTTAAGGGTATTAAGTCGCATAATGGATACAGTGGCTGTGATAAATGTGTACAGTCAGGTATTTAAGTCGCATAATGGATACAGTGGCTGTGATAAATGTGTACAGTCAGGTATTTACATGAATAACCGCATGACATTCCCAGAACTTAATGCTAGAGCAAGAACTGATGTATCTTTTACAAATGCAGAGGATGAAGACCACCATGTAGTACATTCCCCGTTCTGTGATACGTCTGTTCCTATGGTCAGTGGATTTCCACACGACTATATGCATTTAGTGTGCTTAGGTGTGGTGCGTCGTCTGCTTGATTTGTGGATAGGCACATGCGGCAAGTTGCATTCCCGTATTTCATCCAGGCAAGTCTCTTTCATTTCAGGCAAATTACTCGCTCTCAGAAGTTATATACCCTCAGAATTTGCTAGAAGGCCTAGGGCACTTGAAGAGAGGTTACGGTGGAAAGCAACAGAACTTAGGCAGTTTTTACTTTATACTGGTCCAGTAGTTTTGAGGGATGTGCTGGCTACTGAGGTTTATCAAAATTTTATGTTGTTGTCTGTGAGTATATACATTTTAGCAAGTCCAACATATTGTCTGATGTTAAATGACTTTGCCAACACACTGCTTACATCATTTGTGAAGCATTTTGGGGAACTCTATGGTCAGGGTTTTTTAGTTTACAACATACATGGTTTGACACATCTCAGTGATGATGTGAAGGTGCATGGCCACTTGGATTTAATATCTGGGTTTCCTTTTGAAAACTACTTAAAAAAAATTAAGGGAATGGTTAGAAAACCTAGCGCACCACTGCAGCAAGTTATACGCAGGATTTCAGAACTTGACTCAACAAGTTTAAAAGATGAGGACATTTTGAAAAACCCCAAACAATTTAACATGCTGCACTCAGATGGACCTGTTCCACAGGGTTTTACAGGAGCTGTCTCCCAGTTTAAAGAACTGACAATTGATGAGTTTGTTATCAACTCATCAGAGAGGGACAGATGTATCAAGATAAACAATAAGATTGTCTTGGTTCAGAATATAATTGTCTTTGAGGCTGAGGAATACATTGTCTGCAAAGAATATAGACACATTGCAAAGTTTTTTGACTATCCCATTGACTCTACAGATTTGGGAATATGTTTTGTGTCAGATTTGTCACCAAATCTGATGTGCTTCAAGTTAGATACTAATATACAGAAGTGTGTACGGTTGCCTTTGGATGTTGGTTTTGTTATTCTTCCACTTCTTCATGCAGACCCATATTAGATTGCAGTCTTAACATATCTGGTGTGGTTGTGACTTGGTGCTGCTGAATTTTAGAAACGCCAAGCTCTTTATTATGAGAGAAATGATTGTAAGTTTATGTGCAGATCTAAATTGGATTTTGACAGCAGTGACAGTGCCCAGTCTGCCTTCGCTTATCGCTGTAGGTGCGTATCAACATTTCTTTACAAATTATATCTTTATACTCTTGAAACTAATAACTTTGTGTCTGTTTCTGTTCCAGGCCATGTTTCATATTGTTGAATTTCTTGAAACCCAAGAGGTTGAAGTAGTACCAGCGAGCTGGGTTGCTGATGATATCTGTCAATGGCCAGTTCACTACAAACCTGACGAATTAGTAAAGGCCATACGAAATGAAGAGAAGCCTGGACACATGTGGGATGCATTTACTGTCCGAATTTTATATACAGCTGGTATGTCACATATTTACAGTTAGGATTTGCTGATTTGAAAAATAAAATCATGATCTAATGATATTTATCTTGTCTACAGCAAACTACAAAACTGCTCGTCTAAAACTTCCTCAAGCGGAAACCCACACTGATCTTCAAACGGCAGAGGAAGAAGACAAGGATGACATGCCAAAGAAAAAGCGAAAAAGGCTGTAAGTATTGAAATACCATTCTACTACTACTGTTGTTGATGTTAAATGTTGTGAAAAAATCTATCTCTCAACATGTAGTAAGTGAAAAAGGTATATTTAATATACCTTAACAGACAAGTTGATATTTTGCAAAACTTAAGTATTTGAATAAATACAGATAACCTACTATTAAAAAAATGCACAGGGAGCTGTACACCTGTACTGAGTTTCATCATATACAGTTTTTGCAGGTTTCCTTGAAAACAAAATTCAGGGGATCTTTACATCAAATTTAACTTTTTTTAGGCTGACACACTGTAGCCAAATAACTGTTTGGCACTAATATTAAGTTTCTGTTATTTTACCTGTCAATGCATTCATGCAGTTTGCTGACTTGGCCAGCTCTCACAATGATATACGTTTCCACTTATTAGGCATCCTCACGTTACAAAATTAATAAATTACCATTTGAGTTACTTTCCTTTTATTCTGAGCAGTCCTTTGTCAGGATTTTTTTTTTTACTTAAGCATGTGCTTGAAAATTAAACTCATAGGACTGACTAATCTGGCATGTGCCCCTAGGTAGTCTTGGGCTCTACGCCATGTGCATAGTCCCCTCTTACTACAGACTACAAACATTATTCCATTGTTTTCCTCAGATTCTGACCATGATCACAGGGCGCTAAGGGAGACTGATATCAGTTTTTGTTTAGTTTGTTGATATAGCCTTACACTAGGCAAGGGGATTGTTATATCCTGAAACTCTGGAGACAGGCCTTAAATACAAGATGAACTAATCAAGGAACAGGTCAGAGCTGGACAAGTCTTATGGGAAACAAAAGTGGGCAAACAACTAGATATTCCAAGATGAGTCCAAGACAACCATTGTAATCTTAAAATAACTTCTCAATTGATTTTTATCTCCTCCCCCACCCCCCTAAACACACAAGACCAAACACTCGATTTGAGAGTGACAGTGATGACGAAGATACCGTGAAACAATCAAGGTCATTGCCTCCAGCCCCAAAGATTAAAGGACCTGGCTTTGATATACAGTCTGCAACAAAGAGACAGGCTCAAAGCCCCGAGCCTTCCAAGCAGATGACAACGGCTGAATCCAGACGATCTGTGACAAGGCCAGAATCCAGACGGTCAGTGACAAGCCCTGAATCCAGACGGTCTGTGACAAGTCCGGAATCTAGACGATCTATGACAAGCCCTCAATCCAGACGGTCTGTGACAAGCCCTGAATCTAGACGATTTATGACAAGCCCTGAATCCAGACAGTCTGTGACAAGCCCTGAATCCAGACAGTCTGTGACAAGGCCTGAATCCAGACGATTTATGACAAGCCCTGAATCCAGACGGTCTGTGACAAGGCCTGAATCCAGACGATTTATGACAAGCCCTGAATCCAGACGGTCTGTGACAAGCCCTGAATCCAGACGGTCTGTGACAAGCTCTGAATCCAGACGGTCTGTGGCAAGCCCTGAATCCAGACGGTCTGGTACAAGTCTTGAATCCAGACGGTCTGGTACAAGTCTTGAATCCAGACGGTCTGGTACAAGTCTTGAATCCAGATGGTCTGTGACAAGTCCTGAACCTCAACGAGATGAAAGCCAAGTATCGTTAGGAACTAGTGGTCTTGCTCGTAAGTGATTTATACAATAATCATTGTTTGCCTGTTAATGCTGTATGTATGTATGTATGTATGTATGTATATATGTATATACACACACACACACACACACATGTACTCAGCTCAATAAATTGTAGGGAACACTTAATCATCACACTATAACATCATGTCAATTGGGGCTGAAACAATTCATCCATTAAATCAATTAATTTGATTACTAAAAATTATTGACGCAAATTCTTTGCATCCATGCATTGTTTAATCATTTAACTATAGCGCACTGTTTCGCACGGACATTTATTACATTTATTTTTGTCGCCTGTCACGCTTATGCTGTGTAATGCACTGCTGTGTATCCGGTTTTGTTAATTGAGATCTGATGTGTGATTTAAGTGTTCCCTTAATTTTATTTAGCATTGTATGTATGTGTGTGTAAGTACATAAATATGTATTTTTAATGGGGTACATCCCTCTTAAAGCATTATTTATTACCGTATTTCTAGCTTTTGTTTTAATACCGATTTTAATTTGAGGAAATACAGTATTTAATTTTATCAACTGTAATGCCTTTTTATATGTTATTTTATATGTTTAATATGTTAAATATAAATGTGTCACTTACAATCAATGTCATAGCGATAAGTTGTGCTTTCAGTGCAACGTAAACAAACAAAGCAGGCGTAACCTTCCTCACCCACCGTACCGCTGCGCTACGAAACCCATTCATTTTACTGGCTTGTGCCACACCACAATAATAATGCATTAATTATATTCACAACACTAGTAATGACTTATGGTCACTTTTAGTTTTTTAATTACATTAACAATTATATTTCTATAATATGTAAGTATTATTAATGTAAAGGAACTGTTATCCCCCAGTGGAAAATGCTGTTAACTGAAATGTAGTTAATTGGTATAGTCCTGAAAGTCTATAAGCTCCTCATGTTATGTTAGGGTTTTACACCTGGCAACATTTTCTTAACAGACAGGAGAAGACAATATGGTGTAATTTTAAGTATTCAGAAACTTGACGATCTCTCACTCTCACCGCTAAGGCACTGATTATAACATACGTTTATATTTAATTCCTTATTAACTTGCTACGTTATTTAATATAATGTATTAGGCCTACCTTTACTTGGGCGTGCAATGCTGGGTGGTGAACCCACATGTGCTGCATCAAGTTTAATGTAGGTATTCGCTTCTTTAGCAGCAGCCTTTTAACGGCAAGTATTTTAACATGTGATCCGTCATCTTCAGTAACGCCCCCGTCAGTCAGTCTTGGTGTACTCCAAATGTTCCCACACTGCCGACTTCAGCCGTTTCTTTGGTGGAAATAAAGCTCTGCCAGAGTTTAGCCAGTGTGCAGTAGCTTATGATAAGCATGACACTTTAAGCTGACGCACCGCTCGTGTAACTTTGTTTTTGTTTTGTGCAAGTTGCAACAGTTTTGTTTCATGCAACAGAAACACTCGGTGTAGCGGAGCCTTTACGATTTATTACCCGTGATGTTTTAAAGATCGGTTAATAGTGAAGTCCGGTAATTGCTACGTCCCTAAAAGCCACAATGGATTAAATTTGCATTTGGTGTGAATACACAGTAACTGTACCATCTAACCTGCTGTTCGTTAAATGTAAATGTAAGCGCTTTTCTAGTCTGAACGACTACTCAAAGCGCTTTTACATCATACAGGATACATTCACCATTCACACACAGTGGCCGAGGCTGCCGTACAAGGTGCCACCTGCTCATCAGATAAACATGCACACACACTCACACTCCGATGGCACAGCATCGGGGGCAACTCGGGGTTCAGTGTCTTGCCCAAGGACACTTCGACGTGGGACTGCAGGGCCGGGGATTGAACCACCAACCTTCCAATTGGCAGGCAACCACTCTACCACTGAGACACAGCCGCACTGTTACTACAGTGTTGAAGTGGAAAACAGAAAAAAAGGTATTTGGAAACCAAATTAACAAAACCAAATACATTGTCAGCCTTTGAGAAAACAAAATTATAAAGCCTGACAAAATCCATTCCTCTCTGTGAAGTTTGTGAAGTTTGTCTAAATTGTATTACGAGATTAGAAATAATAATACGTACATCTTTATAAAACTCTTGTTTATAATCATGCATGACAACTTATAACAAGTATTATAAGTGGTGGATGTAATGTATTATAAGTTTAGCATTCATAATACTTTCTGCCAAAGTCTCGGGTTATACAGCACATTATAACTACTTTAACTTTGGCTGTTAAGACACATAGAGCAAGGTTCTTGCTTGCTTCTTGTAAAAGATGCGGATAATCTCACCTTTCACCTGGCCAATTTCTCTGTTTAGGTTTGTGTTTCCTCAAAATTGTATTTTGTTTGTTTGCTGAAAAATAATTTTTGGTTTACAAATACTTTT
>CM049393.1:4963680-5036083 GCA_026937815.1 Etheostoma perlongum | reverse complement strand
GCTTCTATCTGCTGTTTATAACAAAACCCCTTTGCATTGGTCCCCCACTAGGCAGCTTAGCTGGCTCTTGGCGGGAAAAATGACCATCCATGGTTAAATGGATTTTATTCGGCACAGTGGACGATTTTACAGGATTAAGCTTTTGCTGCATTAAACTGCACTGAGGTGTTTTTACCAATCAATTTGTATACTTTAACCCCGGTCACCTCCGCTGATTTATTTGACCCAGCTGTGTGTGTGTACACAGGCCATTATTTCTGTCACTCCATAATCCCATACTTTACAGATAGAGCAGGTCTAGACCACTCTATAATTTTTACAGATAGAGCAGGCCCTAGACCTCTCTATAATTTACAGATAGAGCAGGTCTAGACCACTCTATATTTACAGATAGAGCAGGTCTAGACCGCTCTTATAATTTACAGATAGAGCAGGTCTAGACCTCTCTATAATTTACAGATAGAGCAGGTCTAGACCGCTCTATAATTTACAGATAGAGCAGGTCTAGACCGCTCTATAATTTACAGATAGAGCAGGTCTAGACCACTCTATAATTTACAGATAGAGCAGGTCTAGACCGCTCTCTATAATTTACAGATAGAGCAGGTCTGAGACCGCTCTATAATTTACAGATAGAGCAGGTCTAGACCTCTCTATAATTTACAGATAGAGCAGGTCTAGGTCTCTATAATTTACAGATAGAGCAGGGTCTCCACTCTTATAATTTACAGATAAGAGCAGGTCTAGACCTCTCTATGAGCCCCACAGATAGAGCAGGTCTAGACCACTCTATAATTTACAGATAGAGCAGGTCTAGACCTCTCTATAATTTACAGATAGAGCAGGTCTAGACCTCTCTATAATTTACAGATAGAGCAGGTCTAGACCTCTCTATAATTTACAGATAGAGCAGGTCTAGACGTCATCTATAATTTTAAGATAAGCAGGTCTAGACCGGTCTATAATTTACAGATAGAGCAGGTCTCCACTCTATAATTTACAGATAGAGCATGTAACCGGTGGGTTAAAAGCAGTCACGTGAGGCGTCATGTGAGGCACACGGAAATAAAGTTGGCGGTAAAGTTGACTTTCCCTTTCCCTTTGCTGTTAAAGACGCTGCCTGTGAGGTGGGTGTACATCCTAAAATGTATGTAGAGATTTTAGTTGGAGACATTATTGTCATGCCCTCACATTAAAGCGCGCTTTGAGATAAAACTCAAAAAGAGCTGAGATAAAACTGGCTCAACTCAGCCTGCTGTCCTACTGTACCCTCATATATGCTTTATTTTGTAATTTTCTCTGCATAAACAGTTAGTGTACATAACCAAAATACAGTTTGATTTAAAAAGGTGTAAAAAGTACCCTGTGGCGTTTTCCTGTAAACAAAGTTCTATTTCCATTCAGTGTTTTCACATTTTGTTGGAGCATTGCTTTATTTTTTTTTGGCTTGTATTTTTCAGCTGTTGATCAATGGAAGAGCATTAAAACATTAGCGATGTGTGCATCACTCATGTTCATGAGCATGTGCATCCATGTGTTCCACATACTAATAACAGAGGTACCCTGGGAGACACTTGATTGGTCACGTGTGCTGGACATCAGTCCACCCTCCAGCAGACACAGAGGTCCCACCATTACCCTGTCCTGTCCTATAGTGATGAGGATTTTCTGCTGATACCTTCTCCAAGTGCACCATGGCTGGAAGCTCTGGCGTCACACTGGCTGTGTGCGACCCCACGCATGGACTCTTGTTGTAAAATAGCCTGAAGGTAGCCATGACACAATAGCTTCATCAGGCCTTTTTTCTCCATCCCATGACAGAACACAAGCCTGCCTTCCAGTCAAACTGGATTGAGAGAAGAGCTGCTAACACTGCTGTTAAATGGCATTCTGCCAAAGAGGGAATTCATTTGATATAGTTTAAGAAAATATGAGCATCAACCAAATAATTACATGAAAACCAAGAGCTTTCTCATTTGTCTTTGCTTTCAGGCTGAGGTCAAGGTGTGTGTTTGGCTGCGTGCATGTGCGTGTCTCTCTCTCTCTCTCATACATGTAGTAATAATTATCTTTGATACATTATGGATTATTTATTAGATCGCTCCCCTCCTGACTTGACACAGTTCAACAGCCAATGGGGATTTGCCATTTGAAGAGAAGAGTGGATACAGAATGCTAAAAATAGATATTGTTAATAAAAATGCTGTTTGATGGCTGCATTTGACTATATTACTATGCTGCATTTGACTATATGTGTTAAAGAACCTTTTTTCATCAAAACCATGAGGATGAATCCAGAAAGAGTAACGTTTAGCAAATTCTGTTTTATTTTGCCAAATGTTAAAGGAATTTTTGGCTTGTATTTAGTTTGTTTCTCTCATAATCATTGTTTTTACATTTGAATTTTTAAGCATGGATTCAGTTTAAATGATAAACTGCTTTGTCAAAACTAAATATAGCTTCTTCCTTGATCATTTTTCTTCAAGATTAGTTCAAGTAGGCAGGACAAAGTATGCTTTCCCTCAGACATAATCGAGAATGCAGTTTAGTTAGGAACGTCCTTTTTTAGGAAACAGGGTTGAAATAACAATGATAATATTACAAGTCATCACTTAACAGATTTATGATACGCATATTGATTAACCCTCCTATTGTCCTTGGGTCTAATTTGACCCCTGTCCAAAATGTTTATAGCAGAAATTTGGGTTTCTTTCAAGCACATTTTCCAAAGTAACGTGGATGGTTCCCAACAATGCTCCTCACAAGTTCAATTTATAACCTGTTCACTACTTTCATTAAATTTGATGATTTTGTCAATTTTATTTGGAGAAAAAAACAATTGGTAAAAAAGAAAAATGTCAATAAAAGTGACTAAAATGTGGAAAATGTGGAAAAAAGTAAGAAATGGTCAAAAAATGGTCAAAAAAGACAACCATAACCTTGATAAAAGGTTTTTCAGGCAGGAAGACGACACGGGAGTTATACAGATTTAACAGATAAAGCTCCATAAAAACTGAGGATGCTAATTTTACACTATGCTTCTAAAAAGTGTCCCTACTGTACCCATTCAGCTCCCCTCCATCATGGCACTGTGTTCTCTTCCAACAGACTGACAGCTTGTTGCTTGATCCCTCCAAGACGTCTCTGAGGACTTGGTTTAATTAGAACCTCTTTTGAGTGTGGCTCTCTGTGGAGGAACAGTCCTTCGTCTCCCTTGACCACGGTTAGACGCTCAGTTGCAATCCAGATGTAGTATTTGAAATGTATAAACAGCCTCGCTGTAGTTAGCTAGTACAGTATAGAGAATATATCATGTAGACACCACATGGAAGAGCACCTATGTAACCAACAGCTGTACTCATATTTGGATGAAGACTTAGTATGCCATGTGTCATCTGTGGAAGCAATTAGTGCTTATTAATGAGTTTTCAAAGCTCTACTAGACAACTGACAGGCCTACAGAGAAGCCAACACACCTGCCAATTACTGAATATGTTAAGAGGAACAGACACTACATTGACAAATACAGTCAAAAGTTGAGAATTCTCAATAGGTTAGTAACAGACGTACAGAAAAACGTACAGATGGAGCTTACAAATGCTGCGACATCTTGCAGCAGCAGTAAATATGCCACTGTGCGAGTAAGCCTAGGGTGCAGAAATAAGCCTGTAAATAGCGGGATTGATCACTAATTATTGGAGGGCAAAACTTAAAATAGCATTATTTAATAAATGATTTCTTCTAAAGAATGGTCAGTGAATGATCTCACCAGGTTATTTTGCTGAGATCTGCAACGCAACATTGCTAAAAGAAAGTCCAACGGGACAAGAAAGTGAGTGGTCAGACAAGCAGACTATAGGTTAAGCCTATCATCTAAAAAAGTGGGGGTCAGACCTCTACATGGAGTCCCAAGATAATGACCATGAGCAAAATGGATGAAATGACATAATAATGACCATAATAGTTCCACATTGCACAGGAAAACATGTCCATGCAGTACTATGGCAAGAATGGCCCAGTGCTTAAAGGTAAGATCGAAGTTGTGTCACCTCTTCATGGAAAAAGGGAGGTAGGAACAAACCACATTAGCTTGATCCACTATTATTGATCCACACTGTGAATGTGATTGGGATTAAAGAGGCTGTAGAAGTTTTATGTTTCTATGGGTTTAAGAAAACTACTCAGGCAGTTGGTGGCACCAGGCTGACTAATGACGGCCCCAGTGGAGGGGAGGGGCGCTCTGCTGCAGATAATTCACTTTCCTCCATCTCAGTCATGGCTTTGCTTTCCGAGTTTGGGGCCCTTACCTTTCACCGTGCCCGGCCGTCTTCCAGAGACATATTAGCGCCACCGATGCGTGAAATTGTAAAATCGCTAATGACATTTCCTTGCATAATGGCATCCCTTGAAATGACGCTTACAGCTGCTGGTGCTTTGATTGAGGAGTACAGTGTACGTGTGTGTGTGTGTGTGTGTGTAGGAGGGGCATGCCTGAGGACACACGTCCCCATTTTTCAATTTCTGAAACCCAGACTGCCAAATGCAGGTTATAAATTTAATTGGGTGGATAACTGTCCCTGTTTCTAATGCCACCTTTGGCCATGTCCTTGACTTTTCCTTTTACTCATCTATCTGTCTCTCTATCTGTCTCTCTATCTGTCTCTCTATCTGTGTCTCTCTCCATCCAACAGCTCAGTGGCTACTTACTTAAAGGATTTAGTGGCATCTAGCATTAAGGTTGCAGACTGCAACCAGCTGAATTTCAAGTGTGTAGGAGCAGTGCCGTGAAGTTGCTGTTCTCCTGATGTTCTTTTGTGTGTAACTTACTAATGCCAGGTCAGCACAATAACTTTAGCTAATAGCATTAGCTTGCCTCCGCTTTGTCTGCAGCTCTCCATCAGCTGGGCGTAGTTATCAATGGTTACTGCAGACCCGATGATCTACAGAGTCTTAGGATTCATTTGTAGCTATATGCTTGCCACTCTTGAACGCACAGGTTCAGATAACGTCACAAAACAAGACATTTAAGTAACATAAAGTTGTGTTAAACAACAAATTAATGCATACAAACTTGTCAAAATGATGATAAAAACACATTGATGTAGGGTAGCCTATGCCATGAACATACGTCACAGACCAAAGTGCTGTATTAACACAGAATAATACAAATAAAATAGAATAAATACACTTACTGATCAGTGATTTATGCTAACTCAACATCAACAGACACTTAATTACAGACACAACAGGGTCAAACAATGAAATCACAGGGAAGGCCAAAGTAAATAGGTGGGTTTTGACTATAGTAATTGAAGGCAGTTGGTTCCACAGCTGAGGGCCAGCAACAGGAAAGGCTCTGCCACCTTTTTGCTCAAGCCGGGACCGTGGGACAGGGAGGAGACCTCAACTGGAGGATCTGAGGGACCTGGGGGCCACATGGGGATGAATGATACTCGCTATGTAACTGTGGGCCAGGGCATGGAGCGCTTTAGAAACCATCTGCAGTATTGTAAATAATATCCTAGATGGGACTGGAAGACAGTACAAGGAGACTAGGACAGGTGTAAGGTGACCATAGGAAGCCGTGAGAGAGTTACAATAGTCAATATAGTAAAGTGGGAGGTTATGAAGGCATGGATGCCTCTTTCCAGATAACAGAACAGACTAGAGTTTGGAAATAATTCTCAGTTGATAAAAACAGATGCTATTTGATTGTCCAGGTTAAGATGGGAGTCCAAAATAACACAAATAACAATTTCACATTGGGGCCAAGGGGACCAAGATTGGCAGGGACGGGATTTTTGCATGATGGACCTATTGGGAGAAAGTCCAGGGCCCTGGCTCGGGAGCATCCAAAAATGACAAAGAAAGAACCCTATTTCAGCAATTATTTCTCACATTTCATATACAAAGAAAAATGATAAAATTAATATTCTACTGTACTTTTTTATTTAAAAAGGGAGCTCCAAAGTTAAAATACCATTGAATATATATCTTTGACCTGTCATTAAAACCTGTTGAAAGGTTAGCGGAACGTTCTGATGGATCCAGCATAACCTGGACTATAACCAGATCAAATTCCATGCGATTTTTACGTTTTAAGTTTAAAGGGAAAGTCATCTTATATGACAGATCAAAGATTATTATTTAATGATATTAAACTTTGGAGCTCCTTTTTAAAAGTAAAAAAACATTACAGTAGAATAACTATTGTATTACTTTTTATTAGCTAATGAAACATTAACATCTTGTATTGTATTTTTACATTATATCTGGGAAAAAGGCCCATGCTTCTATGTTTAGGAACTTTCATTAAAGAAGAAAAATGAATGTGTGGCAAAATACCAGCAACCCAATTGAAAGGGAAATTGAGCAAGAGCTAGCTATAAGACAAATGACATGGAGAAATTGAGAAGACATCAGCACATAATTACACACTGTAACGTGTGTATGCATCGCAGCTCACACACTGTGTTCATTGTAGGCTAAACTGTGTTTGGCAAAGGCACTAAAGAGCAGCACAGTCAACACCATGAAAAGACTATAGAGGACTATTAAAGTTTCATTCACTGACATGATTAAATGCTGCTATTTCAGTCCCAGCATTTGACTGTGTGTGTGTGTGTGTGTTTTCGGGGTCAGTCTTGGCCTTGCCTCAGGCCGTGTCAGCCAATGCTAGAGAAGCCTCTCTTCACACGAATAATAATTAGGATACTCAGTGGCAGTTCACAAAGAAACGGACCATCTGGGTTGGATGCTCCCAGCCTTACACAGTCCTTGTGTCCAGTGTGTGTCCGTCTGATGTGCCGCAGACTCCGACCATGCGGCTGAGTCCTGCTTTTTATAGACGGCAGAACCACAGCACAATATAATGTGTGAAGAGCTGTGCATACGCTGCACTGAAGAGGCTTGTTTGGCTCCTAAATAGAAAGGTCACACACCAAAGTTATTTCAGTTCCACTATTACAAGTTGTTGTGTATGCTATTTAAAGACTTTCATTTAATGTCGTTAATAGTGTCAGTTTTCTGGGATACAGTATTGACCCTGTCTATTTTTCTGACTTTCTAATCTTATCTTGCGTGTGCTGTTTCCTGTGAAGCCTTTATGCTTAGGTAGACGATCTGAATGCAATGCTGGGATGGCGGACTCCGCCACTACCAAAAGAGACTACTATATAGAGATTATTTCACATTGAAAGGGCGCTGAACAAAAGCCCACCATAAATATTATCAAAGACTGCTTTCAGATTCTTGAGTATGAAGGATTTTGGAAGTGAAAATGACCACCAGCGTTCTTTTTCAACTCCTTGACAACATTCTTTAGAACATAACCAAATGGACTGAGAGCGAGCTGTAAAACATTTTGTCCATTTGTGACATATCAGTGCAGCTGCACACTAATGATGCTGCTAATATGTCTAATAGAATAAAGTGTAGTATAAAGGGGATCCCAATTACACACGTAAGACTGGACCTTTTTCTCTCTTTGTGCCACACTATATATACCAGATACATATACCAGATCTGTAAAGACAACAATGAAATGAAATGAGTGGAAGAAGGGGTTACTAGTCTTATTAGAAAGTGTCAGATATGCACAAAGGGACTGGAGCTCATCTTCTCCCATTAAATGAATTCTCTCTGGGTTCCCTCACCTTGTCAAGTCGCCTGCTGGCACACGGACCCATAAATAAACAGATTCTAAGCCCGTCTTCAGTATTCCTGCCATGTGTCTTCTCATTTAGCTCTCGTGAAGAGGACTCCCTGCTGAAAATCTCCAAAAGGTCTCAACTCCAGACGCTGGTTTGGAAATATTAAACTGCACCTCCACTTTATTCATATTCAGACATAGACGTTCACGATTTTTTACAAGATGACATAAATAGCTCTATTTGGAAATAATAAATCATTCTCGACTACTGCAGTGATTTTGTAGGGGAGTGCATCTACATAGAAGATAACAATTAAAAAGCATCTTTTCTAAGGATCCATTCTTTGTTAAACTTTCAAGTCAGCGCTGTGACTACTCTGGAGAGGGAAATTAGGGAGTTAAATCCACTGGTTGGTATCAGGCTCCTCTCCTGTGGAACCAGGTTCCAGTTTGGGTTCAGGAGGCAGATACCATCTCCACATTTAAGAGTAGGCTTTAGACTTTCCTCTTTGATAAATCTTAAAGTTAGGGCTGGCTCAGGAGAATCCTGAACCATCCCTTAGTTACGCCGCTATAGGCCTAGACTGCTGGGGGACTTCCCATGATGCACTGAGAACCTCTCTCTTCCTCCTTCTCTCCATCTGTATGCAACCTCATTCCATTAATGCATGTTACTAACTCGACTTCCCTTTCCCAGAGTCTTGTGCTCTCTCGCCCCTCTCCTCTCTCCCCCTATCTCTTCCTGCAGGTGTTTCTGGCTCTGGACCTGTGGTTGGAGTCACCTGCTGCCTCCATGTTCCTGCTCCACACCCTGTGCTACAATTCTCCATGTCTCTCTCTGTCTGTCTCTCTCTCTTAAAGGGCTTTAAAACACACTGTGGTTTCTCCATTACTGTCACATCAGACAATCACTCTAAAAACACTGCAACCTAAATATTATTACTGTATTATTAGTATTATTATAAGTTATTATTAGGCTAGAGAAAGAAAGCGCCTCTGGAAATTTTAAATAATTCTCTCCACACCCCCTGACGGCTGCTGCTGGACCGTGGTTATGAATTTGCCCTTAGCGTGTTTTTGTATCACGTTAATTGGCCTTCCAGCACCTCGCAGAGCCTGCTGAGAGGTAGACCCTATACTGTAACAATGTGCTGTTTGAATAAAGGTTAGGAGCATTAAATGGCATAATCCACATGGTTGAATTCCTGCAGCAGGCGTATAAAAGGAAGTGAAAACACTCAGGACAGTGGGGAATTGTGTGTGTGTGTGTGTGTGTGTGCGTGTGTGTGTGTGTGTGTGTGTGTGTGCACGGCTCCCAGCTGTATTGGAGAAGCAAAGCTGAAAAAACATACACTATCAGCTAACCTTCAGTAGATAAATAAATAATTATCTGTGAACATCTGCTGCCAACAGCTCCAGTCTGTTAACTTGGCAAATGGAGATGAAAACATTTGAATGTGTCTTTTCTGGGGGAGGGAGGAGGGGGGGGGGGGGTGACGGCCTCTCTGAAGCCCCTCGTCTCTGATTGATAGAGGTGGCTGGTTCCCAGACCAGTCAGCCAGTGGATAAAACTGGATCAATGTGACAGTGATGGTGTTTTATGATGCCAATAAGTCTCTCTCTCTCTCTCTGCTAGAAACGTGGACTCTTGGTAATGGACTGGTGCTTGTAAAGCCACAACACGCTCGCTCCTCAGAAATGGAATTCTAGTGTCTCTTTCGGGTTAGAGATGAGTGGAATTCAACCATTATACTGCTTTTTGTGATTCTACATTGTAAAAATGGATTCCACACGCAGACCTAAAAATACAGCTCTTTTTCTCCTGCCACATCTCTCAGATACATTATAAATAATGGATTGCCTTTATGCCTTGCTTGGCTTCCATCTCCTAAAGGCTTCAAGTGTGCGTAGTGTGTGTGTGTGATGTGCTTTTTTGTGATGCACAGTCAAAAAGAATATGCAAATTAACATTGTACTTTCTCTCTGTGATGCGAAAGTACATTAGCAAGCTCGTGCGATACGGACCATTGAGCTGCTGAGCCTTAGTCTCCAAAGTCTCCATTTTAGTAAGGTTGAATGATCTATTTCCATGAAATCACACATCCACAATGGAACAGAAGCCTCTCCTTTTAAGATGTAAGTATAGAAAGAAAGAATCCATCCATCTTCATCCGCTTATCCGAGTCGGGTCGCGGGGGCAGCAGCTCCAGTAGGGAACCCCAAACGTCCCTTTCCCGAGCCACATCAACCAGCTCCGACTGGGGATCCCGAGGCGTTCCCAGGCCAGGTTGGAGATATAATCTCTCCACCTAGTCCTGGGTCTTCCCGAGGCCTCCTCCCAACTGGACGCGCCTGGAACACCTCCCTAGGGAGGCACCCAGGAGGCATCCTTACCAGATGCCCGAACCACCTCAACTGGCTCCTTTCGATGCGAAGGAGCAGCGGCTCTCGAGCTCCTCTCGGATGACTGACCGCTTGTACCCTGGATCTCGTTCTTTCGGTCATGACCCAGCCTTCATGACCATAGGTGAGGGTAGGAACAAAAATTGCAGATCGAGAGCTTTGCCTTCTGGCTCAGCTCCCTTTTCGTCACAACGGTGCGATAAACAGAATGTAATACCGCACCAGCTGCTCCGATTCTCCGACCAATCTCACGCTCCATGGTCCCCTCACTCGCGAACAAGACCCCAAGGTACTTAAACTCCTTCACTTGGGGTAAGGACTCACTCCCCACCTGAAGAAAGCACTCCATCGGTTTCCTGCTGAGAACCATGGCCTCAGATTTAGAGGTGCTGATCCTCATCCCAGCCGCTTCACACTTGGCTGCAAACCGATCCAGTGAGTGCTGAAGGTCACAGACCGATGATGCCATCAGGACCACATCATCTGCAAAAAGCAGCGATGAGATCCCGAGCCCACCGAACTGCAACCCCTCCCCGCCCCGACTACGCCTCGATATCCTGTCCATAAATATTACAAACAGGATTGGTGACAAAGCGCAGCCCTGGCGGAGGCCAACCCTCACCTGGAGCGAGTCCGACTTACTGCCGAGAACCCGGACACAGCTCTCGCTTTGGTCATAGAGATTGGATGGCCCTGAGAAGGGACCCCCTCACCCTATACTCCCGCAGCACCTCCAACAATTTCTCCCGGGGGACCCGGTTATACGCCTTCTCCAGATCCACAAAACACATGCAGACTGGTTGGGCATACTCCCAGGCCCCCTCCAAGATCCTTGCGAGAGTGAAGATCTGATTCGTTGTTCCACGGCCAGGACGGAATCCACATTGTTCCTCTTCAATCCGAGGTTCGACTATCGGCCGAACCCTCCTTTCCAGCACCTTGGAGTAGACTTTACCAGGGAGGCTGAGGCTGAGAAGTGTGATACCCCTGTAATTGGCACACACCTTCTGATCCCCCCTTTTTGAAGGGGAACCACCACCCCGGTCTGCCACTCCCTAGGCACCGTCCCAGACTTCCACGCAATGTTGAAGAGGCGTGTCAACCAAGACATCCCCTCCACACCCAGAGCCTTCAGCATTTCTGGACGGATCTCATCAATCCCTGGGGCTTTGCCGCTGTGGAGTTGTTTTACTACCTCAGCGACTTCCACCAAGGAAATTGACGACAATCCCCCATCATCCTCCAGCTCTCCCTCTACTACAGAGGGTGTGCCAGCTGGATTTAGGAGTTCCTCAAAGTGCTCCTTCCACCGCTCTATTACCTCCTCAGTTGAGTTCAACAATGTCCCATCCTTACTGTAAACAGCTTGGATGATTCCTCGCTTCCCCCCTCCTGAGGTGGCGAGCGGTTTTCAAAGCACCTTGGTGCCGACCGAAAAGTCCTTCTCCATGTCTTCTACGAACTTCTCCCACACCCGCTGCTTTGCCTCTGTCACGGCAGAGGCTGCAGCCCTCGGCCCGTCGGTACCTTGCAACTGCCTCCGGAGTCCTCAGGATAACATATCTCGGAAGGACTCCTTCTTCAGTCGGACGGCTTCCCTGACCACCGGTGTCCACCAGGGTGTTCGTGGGTTACCGCCCCTTGAGGCACCTAAAACCCTAAGACCACAGCTCGCCGCCACAGCTTCAGCAATGGAAACTTTGAACATTGTCCACTCAGGTTCAATGCCCCCAGCCTCCACAGGGATGCACGAAAAGCTCCGCCGGGAGGTGTGAGTTGAAAGTCCGTCGGACAGGGGCCTCCCAGACGTTCCCAATTTACCCGCACTACTCGTTTGGGCTTACCAGGTCTGTCCAGAGTCCTCCCCATCCCTGACCCAGCTCACCACCAGATGGTGATCACTTGACAGCTCTGCCCCTCTCTTCACCCGAGTGTCCAAAACATACGGCCTCAGATCAGATGAGACGATTATAAAATTAATCATTGATCTTTTGGCCTAGGGTGCTCTGGTACCAAGTACACTTATGAGCATCCCTATGTTCAAACATGGTGTTTGTTATGTACAATCACACACCCTGGGCAACTCCGGGTAGGACAGAGTCCAACCCCTATCCAGGAGTACGGATCCAGAACCGAGACTGTGCGTAGAGGTAAGCCCCACCAGATCTAACTGGTAGCGCTCCATCTCCCGCACAAGTTCCGGCTCCTTCCCCCCACAGAGAGGTGACGTTCCACGTCCCCCAGAGCCAGCCTCTGCCGCCCGGGTCTGGTCCGTCGAGGTCCCTGACCTTCGCCGCCACCCATGTGGCTGCGCACCCAACCCCAGCGGTTCCTCCCACAGGTGGTGGGCCCATGGGATGGAGATAGGGGGCCACGTAGCTTCTTCCGGCTGTGCCCAACCGGGCTCCGTGGCAAACCCGGCCACCAGGCGCTTCGCTGCCCCCCTCCGTCTGGGCCTGGCTCCAGGCAGGGGCCCCGGCCTCCTCCGGGCAGGGTCACTCCCTCTCTACCTCGCTTTTGCATAGGGTTTTTGAACTATTCTTTGTCTGGCCCCTCACCTGAGACCACTTTGCCATGGGAGACCCTACCAGGAGCACACAGCTCCAGACAACACAGCCCTCAGGTTCATAGGGACACACAAACCTCTCCACCACGATAAGGTGATGGTTCCCGGAGAGGCACCATCACCTTTCTAGAAAGAAAGAATACCTTATATAATACTGTATACTGTTTATCTGTACTTTATCCTGACAATGTACTTCTGTTGAGATGCTAGAAGTAGGTCCGGTGCGTTAAAGTACTGGTGTGAAGGTGTGGGGCCTCATTTCTAAAACTGCAAATTTATGTCACAAGTGGTGTACGCACGAAACATAGGTACCCACGAAATATTTGAAATATATAAAATGCAGTTCCCTTTATAAATCACAATCGACTCTAAATGTGGGGCAGCTTCATGTCATGATAGTATCTTGTTTTATTTCTGTTTTTTATCACTGATGGATCAAACAAAACTGTGTGGGATATTACTTGTAAGAATGGCTTTGTGGATTCTTCATATCATCAATAAAAAAAATGTTTAGTTTTAGACAACAGTCTCAGATTGACACCGTTTCTAGTGTATCACCCATCTGTCGCCGTTTCTCATTCCACCTGGGTCAGAGGGTCAAGTTTGCTTTTTTTATAAATCCCAGCTCTCATGTGGAGAGCAGTGTTTGTCTTCTTTTAATCATAAATGAGGCCCCTGGTCATCTGAAACCTGACTGCTGCTTAATATTGTATATTTGCTACACGGTCAGAAAAAATAAAAAAGGGAACTTGATAGCTTTATCCATTAAAAAGTGAATGACGGCTTGAGGATCCCACAGCACTTGAATGTGTCAAAGTACAAATTGTCCCCGTTACATAATCACAAAACACCCTATACAATAAATAGGCTGAAGTGAACAAAAACACCTATAGGATCCTTGAACATCATTTGTAGAAATTGAAGAATATAGAATAGGAAACTGGGAATTAAAGCTATGTTAGCCAAGTGCTGTCTTAATTATATAATAAGATAATTAATAAAACAATGCACAAGAACCATACCTGTTTTACTTTATACCGAAAAAATTAAATGAAATATTCTCAAATCTTTAGAACTTTAGACAGTGTCTGGTACATGAAAACTTATAAGACTACTTTTGAACCCCCCCCCCCACACACACACACACACACACACACACACGATCCTTCTGAGGTTATGGGCCAGTCTATGAATTGGCAGAGCGGGTCCAGTACGTGTCAGGAGGTATTGGTGATGTCAAAAGACCTTCAATCCCAGAGCTTATGTTTGCTGCAAAGAAAACTGTGCAAGTGTCTCCGGGGAAATAACTCTGCAAATCTCACGTAATGTCAATAGTTCCACGCCACTACATTTATTCATGTGCCAGCTCCAGAGCTGGGATGCAAGCACCTGTCAAGCCATCCTGAAGAGGTAATGGAAATATTCAGCATGTTGACTTGCAAAGCAATAATTAGATCGTAACTGATGGAGGCAATAAGCAGGCTGTCAGCTGATGCAACATGTGTCTTGGCAGCACTATTGGATCTTCAGAGCTCAGGCAAACGGCTGGTTATGTTCAAACTAGGGATGCACCGATGCAAGAACTGGACATCGGAATTGGCCGGTGTATTTACTGCAATGGGCCGATGTTCATCTATTTTTTGCGCTGCCTTAATGTTGTGTTAGTTAGTCTGACTCATACAACAGTAGCCTACCCAGCTTCAAAAAATGTTCCTGGAACATTTCAAGTATACAACGTTTACCTGAAAGCTAATTTAAAAACAGAGAGATGACCTGGAAGCCAAGAGAGAAGGACAGACAGAGTAACTCAGGCCATGTTAACCACATTCAAGCATTCAAGAAGGTAAAATCCCTGCAGACAGCATAGCTTACCGCTGGTAGCATGCAGCTAAATACACAGTTTAACTATAGCTTAGCGGTAGCGTGCAGCTGCTCAGACACCATGACCACTGCCGGAGTCGAGATGACAGTCAAACAAGTCACCAGTGTAGCAACATATTTCCTTCCCCATGAGGGAGTTAAGTACTCTTCAGGTACACTCGCAAATGCTGAGGAATTTCTGCCCATTCGCAGTTAGTGTGATGGTTAAATATTTTATAAAGATTTATTGGTTTAAAAGAACCAACAAACATCAGCATGGGTAACAACGTCCTACATGTCGGTATCGGCTCAGAAATGTGCAACTGGTGCATCCCTAGTGCAAACATTCAACAGCTATGCATCTGGCATTCGTTAATCACACTGTGTCTTAATCTTCAGCAGATGTGGATGGCAGATGTTGCTGTCACTCATCAATCTATACTCTCATTCACTGGTATTTTAGTCATATTTTCATTGGTTGTCATATTCTGGTCAAAGCTGCCCTATCCTGGGAATTTCCATGTATATTGGTTAATGAAACAACATTTTCCCACTTTCCTTTTGACATATTTTAGCCATTTACAACAAACATGTCTGTCTCTAAGATTTCTGCCCCAATATTCAAAAATAGAGGTGAATGGAGGTTTGTTTGTAGCGCTCACAGCACAAGAACAACTACATTTCCCCCCCTTGTTTTTCCATTTAGTTTTTTGTACAGATAAAATATATGAGACATGACATTACTTAGTTAGTATGTTGTTCATTAATGAGTCAGCTTTAGAGGTGCTAGTGGGTGGATTAGTTTTAATCTATCTGTTTCCCGTTTCCAGTCTTTATGGCAAGCCTCTCAGCTCGAGCTTCATAGACATGAAAGTGGAACCAATCTTGTCCTCTAACTCTGCAAGAAAATGAATATGCATATTTCCCAAAATGTCAAACTATTCCTTTCAAAAATGTAAAGCAGCACCATTCTTGGAACATGCCTCTCAGGCCTGCATGTAAGCATGTAAATCTGACAGAAGTTAAGTACATTAGCTACGTGATGAATGGTCCAGTACTAAATGTAAGTCAGCGTTGACTTTTGGTTTCACCCTGAACATGACCCTCCACCTCGACCCCCTCCCTACGCAGACGTTCACAGACCCAGAAACGTTTTTGTGGTACGTCAGAGACAAATGCAATCCGTTTTCCTGGTTTATGTAGCTTTTCTGAGGTTTTGTCACTACTTTCACCACAACCAGCAAGTTTTTACCTCTAGTTTTACACTATTTTTAATTCATCACCAGACCTCATTATATAAAATTATACCTTATTTTTTAGTAAAAAAGCAGTGAGTAGTCATGATTGAGTGGATAATCACAGAGTGTCAAAGTTTTAGTCAGGATATTGTTTAGAAACCATTTCATTGTTTTTTTTAAATGTTCAATCAATAAAACACCCAAAATGTCATCATTAATGTTACTCGTGAAGAGCGCTGTATGGAGCCTTCTATGTTATTTTGGGGCAATCTGCTTGAAAGAAACCCTTTTTCTGATGTAGACACTTTGAAACAACAGGAGGTTTAAATATACTTTCCAACAACTATAATTCCAATCAGTCTGCAGGCTGTTTCTTCGGTATAAAATGTGCTTTGTTGTTGCTGATTGTCATCTAGGGCCTTCTGCTAAATAGAACCACAGAAAGAGCACAAAACATAAGCCAGCACTCTGCTTCCAGCTGACATGCGTCATGAGTTTAGAATGTGGTCATTCTTGACACCCAAAGTGCAGTTTCTTGCTGGATGTTGATGACACACAACTCTTACTGTGCAGCCTCTCCTGTTGCACACACCATTTTCACCAAGGAACCAAAATAACATAGACAGCTTTACTCATCTCTCAAATCCTTAACGTCTTTTTTAATTAGGTGTACTACAGTGAGTTTAAAATGAACAATGTCTCATTCCTGGTAAACAAGATGTAATTAATAATGCTTCAATGATTATACTGCTCAACACACAATTAATATTACTTAGTCTTTAGTCAGGAAGAAAAATACAAACTAAAGCTTTCAGAACAGCCAAGAAAACATGTAGTTAACACAAGCAGTCATGTAGTAGGAGCCATGTGGGCTGAGTCCTGCAGCGGTTCCAATCCGACCTGCAGCCCTTTGCTGCGTGTCATCCTCATCCTTTCATGTCTATCCAATTTCACTAAAATAAAGAAATCAGAACAATAATGAGAACATGAAAAGGTTTAGGCGAGAAAACCACCACCAGGAGAGCTCTAAGCTGCAGAAGAGGCCTCGGCATCAGGTGAGTTGAAATATAGAAGTGGTTAGAGTACTCTGGTTTCCATGCACCCCAAAAGACAACAGACACAGGCTGCCATGTGGCACAAAGAGCTGTGGAAAGAAATACTTTATTTATTGTAGTTACTGCTACTTTATCATATATATACAGTATATATGGTATTATGATGCTTGTTTGAGGCCACTGTGTCAACCCTATCACACTGCTGCCTTCACTTGCTCTTTAGTTTCCCGGGACCAGACTCATGCTGTGCATCATAAATGAGCTGTCTGGATCAGTCAGTAAAAGCATAAACACACTGATGATGATTTTGTTTGCTGTCAACAACACTTGTATGCTTAGGCTAATCCGGGTTATGTAATGGATGTGTATATGTACAGTATGTGTACTATGTGTATGTGTATGCTAGCAGCATGGTTTTACAGATGGCAGAGTCAGTTGGTCCACTAAATACATATCTAAACTGAAATACATATCTGCCGTCCGTATGAAATATAGAGTAGGAGGGACCAGACCAGACCGTCCTCACTCACAAAACAACCGCAGACTGTAGGTGGATTGTGAAGCAGCTCATTACACCCCAGAATTACGTTTCTTAGGCACCGACCTCTTGTGGCTACAGTAATTATCTTGAGAGCAAAGAAGGGAGCGAGGTGACAAAGTATAAGAGCACCAAATTCTGGTTGATGGATTTCTCAAACAAACACACTGCTTCAACTCCCATGTCAAACCAGAAATCAGCAAGTGTTACTGACGGTACACCGTGATGTCACATTACGTCCTCATTTTAGTACCTTTGGGTGACTCATTTTAAGCCAATCCCTATTGTTAACTAACCTAAGGTCTTTTTTTGTTGCTTATTACGGCAACCGTGAGGCCTCGTTCTCAGTATTAATTAGCACATGTGAGCATGCTAATATGCTAAACTAAAATGGTGGATATGGTAAACATTTTAATTTCTTAATAACTGCATGTTGGCATACTGAAGCAGGAAGCATTGCTGTACCTGAGTAGAGACTGACACAGCTGCTAGCTTAGTTGTGTTGCTTGTGTAAAGCATATGCCTTTGGTCATTGCGGTGTAGCATAGAAATACATATGTATTTATGTGATCCGTTAGCACGGCTTTGTTTAGTCTGTCCCCACTGCAGCAATTTGCCCTTACTACATTTCTCCCCAATCACTTTATTTGAAGGTGAAGCCCCTTCTTCTCCTGCACTTTGCACATTTATCTGGACTCTTCTGCGCAGCTAAAAATGGAAGAATATTTCCTTGGGCTGGAATCGGTCTACATGTATTATTCAACCGCTGGCCGGCCTCTGGTCCGATATGGCTGAAGCCGTTTGTAGTGAAACTTCCTGGTTATTAGGGCACACTGCCAGCTGTGGTGTTTGATACTGCTCGCTCCTCTCTGTGGAATACAAACCCAAAGACCAAACAGACTCAATATGTGGCTACACGGTCTCATCGAGAAAGGGAAATCAGATATCCTACGCCGCCTGCTTATTTACTAACCATACTAGGGCCAGCAAGCCTGGATCTCTGTAGACTCTGTAGACCAGAAAGCATTTGGCTGCACTTCACAGCACACTTCAGAGACTGCCTCCCATTATCAAAGAATCCCCAGCCACGGCACATTATTCCCTACATGTTTCCTCAAAGAGAATACAAAGTCAGTTCCTTGCGTCTTGCTTGGGGTAAAGTCATCTTTGTTAGATGTTCGACGGGTCCTCTGCTGTCCTCTCCTAATTGTGTCCTTGGGCCCTGACTCTGCCCCACTGGGTAATCAGGAGTAATATGTGGGTTTGATGTTTTTATTTCATAATATAAGATAAGAAGCTTTACCATCTTCAGATATTGCTTTTATAGTAATTAAAAGGTCTTTTCTCAGTGTGCCCCTAGCTTCAACATGAATATTTCAGCTGTTACAGATTTTTTCTCATTTGTTTTTACATAGTTATTTACATCAATCGTTACCTCAATACCAAATGTGCATAACTTAAACTATACTGTAATGTTGTTTTCCATTTTCTGCTTTAAATATAAAATATGGGCGAAATTTCCATCCAATAGTAAATATATCTTTTTTCCCATTTTTTGGTATCATAATTACATAACGCTGTTCCATGCATTCCATTACTCCCCACACCTGCAAAACAGTCTTATATAGACGCATTTGGTAAAGGCTCTTTGGTCATTTGGATTAGATGCAGGATTATATATTTTAGATAAATGCAAATACACACGGAATCAAAGTGAACATTAGGATTAAGATTAAGATTATATGCAGGCTGTTAGAAGAAACCTGAAATCCTAATCTTTTTTAGGCTATTATAAAATGAAATGTTCAGCACTGTAAGCAGTAAGACCAGAATATTAAATCTTTCTTTGCTTTCCTCCCATGCCCCGGTATTTCTTTAAAAGTCATCTAATCTGCCTTTGAAATATTAAGCATGATTTTTACATGCCTGCTCACTGCGGCCCTCGATGAAATCTGGCCTGCATTCAAAAATTTGCCACAGCACATGTGGTACATGTGGTTGCCATGGAAATAACAACACTCAGAGGTTGCAGAGGAGCCTTTGTTTCATGAAATGGCTGTAGGGAATGACAAAACACACGTGGGCGTCTGGCATGAAGGATGTTCGATCAGGTTTTGATATATAGCGTGCCTCCTGTTGAGGAGAAGATTTTTAATGGAGACAAATTGCTCAGAACAAGGTTGTTGTGTATTCCTTCCCAAGAGTCTGTCCCTTTCATGGACACTGCCGGGGCTTTCATTGCCTCCGAATGCTGCGACATTAGATAAATTCATGAAAAAGCAGATGGCTGCCCCAGTCTTCCTGCCCACAGTGTTCAGTCTACACAGCTTTGGGTTGGAACCTGGGGCCCTGTGTAGAGTAAGACCCAGGCCATTTGTCTCTGCCTGTCAATTACTCTTTTGTCTCCCTCGCTGAATAAAAACAGAGCAATTGCTTTTGTTCCACAGCTATGCGTTTGTTTTCTTGTTATCTGTACTGTGGCAGAGAGACTTTGTGAGAATAGGAGCAGCCTGTTATGTTATACAGCCTTTGTTAATTGTAAACTGTTGTTGAATAGTGTCTTCTCCACTAGCCTGTGATGAGGCATGGTAGCTTCATTAGCTGTCAGCCGTACAGAAGAACACTGGTGAAGGTCGTGTAGTGAACATACAGTACATAAATGGAGGGGAAGTGGAGGTAACTGCTGTTTAGCTGTCTTCAGTAGAAGAGCCATGGTGCCGCTGCAAAATAGCCATGCGAAGGAAGTAGTTTTGGTGGAACATGTATGTTCAAAGGTTGTTTTAGTCGTGCAACAGAAAGCTCAGATTGGACAGATAGTCTATCTAGCTGTCTGGATTTACCCTGCAGAAATCTGAGGACCAGGTAACCATAGTCCTCAGATTGGACAGATAGTCTACTGGATTTACCCTGCAGGACCTGAGGACCAGGTAACCATAGTCCTCAGATTGGACAGATAGTCTAGCTAGCTGTCTGGATTTACCCTGCAGAGATCTGAGGACCAGGTAACCATAGTCCTCAGATTGGACAGATAGTCTAGCTAGCTGTCTGGATTTACCCTGCAGAGATCTGAGGACCAGGTAACCATAGTCCTCAGATTGGACAGATAGTCTAGCTAGCTGTCTGGATTTACCTGCAGAGATCTGAGGACCAGGTTACCATAGTCCTCAGATTGGACAGATAGTCTATAGTGTCTGGATTTACCCTGCCTGAGGACCAGGTAACCATAGTCCTCAATTGGACAGATAGTCTAGCTAGCTGTCTGGACAGACCAGGTAGTCTAGCTCTAGCTAGCTGTCTGGATTTACCCTGCAGAGACCTGAGGACCAGGTAACCATAGTCCTCAGATTGGACAGATAGTCTAGCTAGCTGTCTGGATTTACCCTGCAGAGACTGAGGACCAGGTAACCATAGTCCTCAGATTGGACAGATAGTCTAGCTAGCTGTCTGGATTTACCCTGCAGAGATCTGAGGACCAGGTAACCATAGTCCTCAGATTGGACAGATAGTCTAGCTAGCTGTCTGGATTTACCCTGCAGAGATCTGAGGACCAGATAGTCCTCTTGGACAGATAGTCTAGCTAGCTGTCTGGATTTACCCTGCAGAGACCTGAGGACCAGGTAACCATAGTCCTACAGATAGTCCTCAGTCTGGATCTGAGGACCAGGTTACCATAGTCCTCAGATTGGACAGATAGTCTAGCTAGCTGTCTGGATTTACCCTGCAGAGACCTGAGGACCAGGTAACCATAGTCCTCAGATTGGACAGATAGTCTAGCTAGCTGTCTGGATTTACCAGGTAGGACCAGGTAACCATAGTCCTCAGATTGGGCAGATAGTCTAGACAGATCTGAGGACCAGGTTACCATAGTCCTCAGATTGGACAGTCTGTCTGTCTGATTTACCCTGCAGAGACCTGAGGACCAGGTAACCATAGTCCTCATTGGAGTCTAGCTAGATTTACCTTCCTGCAGAGATCTGAGGACCAGGTTACCATAGTCCTCAGATTGGACAGATAGTCTAGCTAGCTGTCTGGATTTACCCTGCAGAGACCTGAGGACCAGGTAACCATAGTCCTCAGATTGGACAGATAGTCTAGCTAGCTGTCTGGATTTACCCTGCAGAGACCTGAGGACCAGGTAACCATAGTCCTCAGATTGGGCAGATAGTCTAGCTAGCTGTCTGGATTTACCCTGCAGAGATCTGAGGACCAGGTAACCATAGTCCTCAGATTGGACAGATAGTCTAGCTAGCTGTCTGGATTTACCCTGCAGAGATCTGTGGACCAGGTAACCATAGTCCTCAGATTGGACAGATAGTCTAGCTAGCTGTCTGGATTTACCCTGCAGAGATCTGAGGACCAGGTAACCATAGTCCTCAGAAATCCACCAGAGGTTAGAACGCCAACACAGAGACAGAGGAAGGTAATCGACATCCGGCCCAAAAGAGGGACATCTGCGGAATTTCAAGCGGCACCGGAGCAATACAGGAAGTGAAATGTCGTGGATATAGACTACCCTATAATAAAATATTTATACTCACTGGGAAAGCCAGAGAGGACCACGTCTAAAATGCAGTTGGGGAATAGGAAACACATTCTGTTTCTACTTTTACCAGACAAGTAAGAAAGATATGACATCTGATCACATTGATTTACAGTAGGTGCCATTAAGGAGGTGACATGTTTGCAGTTTTATAATGCACACAAAAAGATGATTTGTCACTTCTGACAGCATGGCTTTTATTCAGACTTTAACTCATTCCTACCTATTCCGTTAAACTGAAGGACAGCAAACAGGTCTTTACTTTTGTCTCTTCCGTTCAAAGTGAATATCCAACACACAGCTGATGCTATCTGTGAACCAGATCAGATTTTTGCATTTGCAAGCACAATGCCCACCTGATTGTCCAGGCAGAGAGACAAAAAGCTCAATGCTGAAGATTGGAGGGAGCTGTTTTTCCCTGACCTCTCACAGAAGCACCCATAATCACAGTAAAGAATATCCTCAATCCTAAAGATTATTATCATGCAGCTATTCATCATAATCATTTTGTTCAACATACATACGATAGAATAAAAGAGAAAAATAACAGTGAGTAAGCACCTTCTAACTGACAATCGTAATACTGTAGGAAACGATGTATGAAAATTAAGTACTTATCAACATTCAGTGTGTTCCAGCTTACTTTTGAATATGCATACATGTGTGTTGATTACATAACTCTCCTCATAACACTTCTCCTCTCTGTCCATGTACAATTAAATACATGTAGCTTCCATACTATCAACACAGCATGATCATCATAAAGATGTTCCTCTGTCTCCTCCCTTAGCTTTGAATAAAACATGCAAAGCATGCTGGGAATGAGAGAGAGTCAGCATGGGATGTAGAAGAGTTACAGTTTTGGTATTTTCATGTGGTTTGTTGAGAAAAAGAAAGACAAATTCAGAATCCAGCCACATCTTAGAAATTGGCCTTGTCCTGGTGGAGTTTTTTGAAGCAGCAGTGATGTCACATGTACATGATTTAACTAATACCTATACTATACTATGATGTACTGTAGTGAGAAAGACTGGGCATTATCAGCTAGAATCTCAGCTAAGATGGCTGCAGCATGTTGTTAGTGCTAATGTTCAGTCTTGCATGTTATACAGATCTGGAGAGAAGATATTTTTTGATCAATACAAGGATCAATATCCTATTCATATTCCATGCTGAATGTGATTGTTGTGCTCAGGGGATAATGGCCTTTGTAATGGTTTCTGGGTCAAGGTAAGCTGCCTTCTAAACACACACATACACACATACACACACAGTTCATCTTCTCTCTCTGAGGAAACACTTGCAGTAGACAAAATGATTCTGTATTGTAAACATCCAAGTGTGGCCACCATATTTACACAGATGGCAATTAATGGAGTCTGTTGGTATAGGCTGGAGGGGGAAATATTGCAGAGAAAAGTAAATAGCCTCTTGAAACTCCTCATGCGGTACACTTTCAGTGAAGGCCAGCGCCGAGGTGACGCATTGCTATGCACACAGTGCCCCTTGGTTTTTAATTAAGTGAAACTGCAGTGGAACACGCCGTGCATTCAAACCCAGGCTGAACCACACCCCCTTTCCTCCTCCTCTGTCATCGGGGCAAGAATGATGCAATTTGTGCAATTTTATGATCCACTGAATGCAATTACTGGACCTGTCAGTGTTTTGAGGCGTCTTTTGCCCGTGATATATGCACTGTGCAGACTCAGCCCCTGATGGACTATGTACATACTCTTTCTCTATGCCACACACAGGCCTGCTCGGGCATACACTGAAGGTGATTAGCAGTGTGGTAAAGATTAGCTATGTATGGAAATATATTCCATGTACCATGCAAGCTGGCCTTGTTTACAGTGGTGCTCATAGGTTTATCCACCCATGCTAAAGTTGACTAAAAAGAGGAATAAAAAAAAATGATCTTAATGCCTCAATTAAAAAATCCAATCTTTGAGGACACCAATTTTCATAAATAAATAAACAAATGTTCTTCCTTAAAATACAGGGGGTATAAGTATACACCCCCCCTATGTTAATTTCCCATAGAGGCAGGCAGATTTTTATGATTAAAGGCCAGTTATTTCATGGATCAGGATACTATGCATCCTGATAAAGTTCCCTGCCCCCCCATCATCATCACATCCCCCTCACCATACCTAGGGATTGGCATGGTGTTATTTCAGTTAGCTTGTAGCTAATAGCTGCTTTGATTAGCATTGAGAGATAATCTTATGGAAAGTTCCCCCTGCCAATGGTAAATAAATGTAGCATACCAGTATTCATACCATTACTAAACTGTCATAAAGTCAGGTTAGTTGGGATGCATACTGGTCAAAACCAGCATGCAAATGCAGTAATGTTAACTCAGTATTTTGTTTAGTTGCTAAACTGTCGTTAACTTGCCTGATTTAACGTTGTTCTAAGGTACCATCTATGTCCTGGTGCGGTGCTTAGCTAGCAAATAAGCCCACCGACAGCAACATATTGTTCATATTTTGGCACAATGTTTAGGAATGGCAGTAGTAGTGGAAATAGTCAGTGAAAATCTGATCTGGGATGCACTTTGGTAAATGTTGTGTCATGTATCTGCAACTGTTCATTAGCTCTGTGTGTGTCTGTAACGTTGAAGCTGAACGGCTCACAGTAGGAACACAGATTTTATCCTGATCCAAGACTAGAACTCCCAGTGGGAACACTGTATGGGTGTGCATGACAGAGAAGGAGAGGATTATCCTTAAGGCCTTATGATACAAACATGCCTGAGTATTATTTTTTACGTGCAGCTACACACTTGCTGATTAAAAACATGAAAAAGGTAATTTAGAAGAAAATCTAAAAGACACTTTCTTTCTGTCACTCTTCCAATGAGGCGCTGTGCTAGCGTTACAGGCCTCCAGCTGATGATTTACTCCGAGGTCACGGACTACCGGCTTCTCTGAGCCACAACATCCCCATACCTGCTTAACGCTGCTTAGATGTTGCTATGGAAACGGTTTGATAGGCGGGTGCTTTGGAGGCTGCCCTTCTAACACACACACCTCTACACACACACGCCGCTCAATTCCAGGAGGGGAGCGACGGGATCAACTTTCTGAGCTGAATCTAATATGTGGAGGCAGAGCAGATGGAGAAGAAGAGTAGGAGGTGGTGCTGGGTGGGAGGCCGCGGGTGTGTCTTCTGTCTTTCCTCTTTCTCATGCTTCATACTTTCTGAGGTGTGAATGCTCTTGGAAGCAGAGCGAGCCGAGGCAGCTGCCTCTCTCTCTCTCTCTATCTATCTCTATTTCTCTCTCTGGGAGAACCAGCCAAAGTGAGGGAGACAATGGGATAATGAGGAGGTGGGAAGTGGAAATAGCCTGTTACTGTCCATTTGGGAAACTGACAAACGGCTGTAGAAAGAAGTAACCCTGTTCCACCAAACACAAACATATTGGGTAGTTGTGTGTATGTATAAATGTCAGTTATTACTCTCATGTGAGTCAAACAGTAGAAATGTGCTATGACTTCCGAAAGACGTATCCTTTCTCTGTGTGTCTTAACGACATTGTAACATGTGTAACACGTACATTTTATAAACCTAAAGAGACGTTTGTCTTCAATGTACAGAATAATAAGAAACATTAAAAGATCAGATTCATCCATGTACACACCTTTTCAGTGTGTAACCTTCAGAAAATATACCAGGGGTTTAATTGTTCTTCACGCTTGTCTTAATGGTTTCCCACCAGTGTAATGTCTCAGCCTCCAGCAACATGTGTGTGTGTGGGAGGGTATTGAGTAACAAGGTAATGGAATGGGTGGTGGGTATAGAAGCTCTGCTGACATTACCTGAAATCATTATACTCTGTGTCATTGTGTGTCTGTATCACGCGTGGTCTAGTGTGTATGTTCCAATCAGCTGCTGCATCACTCATCAAAATGACCTTTAGCTCCTGAGATGAGACAAGGGAACAAAGGAAGACATGACTTAACTCTAAAAAATGATTTTAATTATACAAATGCCTCACTTTATAGACTTGGAATCAGTAGGAAAAACGCGAGTGGATGTCATCAGAGTGGTATACTGTGTATGTGTGTGTTCATTGATGTAAGAAAATAAAGGGGCTGAGTTACAGTAATGGATGCTTTCTGAAGAGCTTTAAATGAAGGGGTGATCAGGTAGCAGGGAGGTAGACAAGATGGGAAGATGGTGGCGTGCAGCTGTCAGCTTCCTGTTTCCCTCGGGGGACCCTCCTCTGTGAGTCAGGAGACGTAGGCCAGATATGGGACACCGAGAGAGGAGACTATTGTTAACATGACAGGCAGCAGGAACTTTATACTTTCTCTGCTGCCGTTTTTCTTAACCTTTATTGAATGTGGCTGAGTTTGGGCTCTTTTACACAAAGCTTGACTTTCCCACTGACATGCTCTCTCTCATACTGGGAGCTGTAGAGCTTAATACCTGAAACTAGAGACTCCAGGGGCATTGTCATGGGCACGTAGACAGTAGTTGTTGATGTTGTTATTCACTTTCTCCAGATGTGTCCATGCATTCAAGCAGTTAGAAGCAGTGACCGAGACCAAGTCATCACCAAGACCAGAGTGTATCGAGACTGAGTCAAGACCAGGACCAGATATTGGTAGCCAGCCAGAGCTCCTACTCCTGTCTCCCGCATTCACTTTCTTGAGAGTGCAAGTAAAGGGGGGGCAGGGAGAGTTGGGTTTACGGTAACACATTTCAAATTCGATATGTAAGTCCATTTATTAGTTGCATTTGCAAGTTCTAACACATACACAGAGATCAGACAATGCAAAGGCAATTTTGCGAAATCCCTGCAGTTGTGGTCTTGACCGGTCATGAAATAAAATCCAGAGTCTTCTTTATCTGAGACCGAGACAGGACCAAGTAAAAATGCGAAAACATTTTGAGGGAGACAAAATGTAGCATTAAAACTGGGGAGGTTGTAACAAGCATAGTATATAGTATATATACTGTATATATATATACACACAAGTATAGGAAAAGTAGAAATCCTCTTCACAGCAGTATAATTCAGTAAGTTGAGAAAATTCCAAAAGGTTTGCTCCACATCAAAACTCACTGTTTTTACGACATCTTTTGCATATAGGCTTGCTCATTAAGGCAGATCACCTTTTCATTGGTGCACTACAGAGGAATTTCACTCAATGATTATTTCTTCATCATAATTAACAATCATTAAGCAATTATTTAAAGTGTTCATCCTTCAGTAATATGTTAAAATGAATGAGGTAATGATTTAGTGATGCAGTTGTCTTAAGGGATAACCTGAAACTCATTAGCAAGTGGAGGAAATCTAGTAATGGATATTCTGCTCTGAGGTGGAAAGGTGATTTCAAAGAAGGGTTATAAATGGAAAGGGAGTCTAGGAGAATGTTGAAAAGGTTTTCTGGGGAATTCCTTTGTCAGCTCCCTGTCTTTCAGCTCCGATTAATTACAAACCTGAAGTGTAAAAATTCGATATAATTACCATGCCAATGAAAGCGATTACCAGCCTGATATATACCAGAGACAGTATGCTTGCAGGTGAGCGTGTGTGATGTGAGAGAAAGAGAGGGACTTGAATTACATGCTACTGCCCGTCAGCTTCGTCATGTTTGTTCAGTGGAAGAATATGGAATGGGAGAGGGATGGTGATAGACTATCTTCCTTAAAATATGTGTCTCAGTCCAGCTATATAGTTGTTTTCAGAATAATAACACATTTTTGTGCATAACATTTACTTCCTTCCTTCCTTCAATATGGACCAAAACTAACATCTGTTTCTTCACGGAATCAATCAGCTCACTAACTGAACACAACACTGCTATTATTAGTATGAATATAAGAAATTAAACATTAAAGAAATGAACAACCTTTTAAAGAAAGGCAACATCAAAGAAGGTCTTCAGCCTTGATTTAAAAGAACTGAGTAGCAGCGGATCTGCAGGTTTCTGGGAGTATGTTCCAGATATGAGGAGCAGAGAAACTGAACGCTGCTTCCCCCTGTTTAGTTCTGACTCTGGGGACAGAAAGCAGACCTGTCCCAGATGACCGGAGGTCTGGGGGGTCATAGTGTAGTAGCAGATCAGAAATGTATTTAGGCCGTAAACCAGCTCAATCAGACAGCTGCAGCTCCTATAAATCCTCTCTAAGTCCTTTAACCCTCGATATGTTCTTATGGTGACAATTCAAACTTTGCTGTCACATGATCACCATGGATACCTGGCGGGCAAGAAACACAAAGAAAATGGAATTGCAACCAGAGACCATATGTCACCAAATGTTAAAATTAGATATCATGAAAAGATTAACATACTTGGACCTTGTGATCCATGCACAGCACCCACTGATGTTTTCACTGCTTTCAAGCAAAGTCTCTCCCAGACATGGAGTTTGGAGATATCTACATCTATCTTATAGAGAATCTGTCACATGACACTGCACAGAAAATGAAAACCTTCAAAAGTACAGATAGCTATCTCTTTTTTTCAAAGAGTGCATGGGTTAATAACGCTGTCGTATGGGAGGTGAAAAACAGGAATGTCTTCACAATCAAAGCAAAGGTGAGTGTTACTAGCTAGCTACCGTTTGCTCCAGAGTCCATAGTTCTCAACAACACAACACAGTTCTTTGGTCCCCCTGTCCTGGGGGTTGCCAACATGAATGTTAAAATCCCCATAATGATTACACAATCAGAGTTAATGCAGATTATAGACAGCAGTTCAGTGAAGTCATCAATGAAGGTTGCACAATATTTAAGTGGGCTGTAGATATTTAGAAATATCGCTTGAGGGGAGGACCTTAACTGAAGAGCCACATATTCAAAAGAAGCTAAATGTCCATAACATATTTGCGTACAGTGGAATGAGTCATTAAACAAAATGGCGGCTCCACTTCCTTTCTTACACAGAGAATGAGCAGCATGCATGTCATTGACATGACTGTTGGGTCTGTTGCTTTTCTAGGTCTCTACAACACTTACTAGCAAATAATTTGCTATGTACTGTAGAAATATCACTTCTACCAAAACAATATGACTCATGAAGTTTGTGATGTTGGACTGCTCTTATTTAGAACACAACTGTATGGGAACAGCCCTTGAGGTCTGCTGGTCAACCAGTCAGAGAGTCTGAGTCACTCTAAAGAGACACACACACACACACACACACACTCATACACCCAGAGTGGCTTGTCTGCATGATGCCCAGGGGGGGGCACCACAACAAACAGTCAGGCTCTACAGAGCCGACTCAGGCGGGCTGTGGCGGGCTGGGCGCCGCTGACATAGGAGAATGTGATGTGTTTGGATAGACGCTGTGGGCTAAACTGCAAAGAAAGGCGAGGTGGGGAACACTGCAACCACACTGACTTTGTTGGCTAGTTTACTCTCTCTGGCTCTCTGTCTACTGAGGGGGCTTACATGCACCCCAGCAGTCTGATTTCAGAGAGTAAACCGCTGAAAGCAGCATAAGTAAGATATTTACTGACCCGCAACTCAGAATAACCACAACATATCAGCAGGAGGGTGACAGGATTAATAATCAATACTTCACCACCAGGAGGCAAATCCTTCCCATGTGCTGGTGGGAAACTTCCAAATCCAAATGCTTACTAGTCGGCTGCCAACAAGGACCTTTTGAAAAGCAAGAAATGATTAAATTCATATCCTTTCATTGCATCTATGTAGGCTTTCTCCTGAATTTAATGCTGTTTTGCAGCTGGATTTCAAGTCCCAGATGTTGGAACTTCTTCACAGAAAACGTTCACTCAGGCATGGAGCAGCGTGTACGATTTTGTGCCTCCTAGCAGTGAGCAGCCGAGAGCGTCTTTTGTTGCTATAGCAACAGCTACTGCTACAGTATAGCTACTGCTACTGGTAGCTTCAAAAACACTAAATGTGCCTCAGACTGCATCAGTCTTAGCTGGACCTATTAAAGTGCCAACTGCGTGTAGATTCATGGCTCTGTGTAAGGCTCTGAACACCCCTCCCAGGTGGTTTCTTTTTATTCTGGTCTGCTCAGGTTGATAGGGGTCTGGAGCTATGCTGGGAAATATGTACGGTCACCAAAGGCCATGTACCAATAAAGATTGTAACTTTGCCATCAGAGAGAAACAGATATGTCAAACATTACTAAAATGAGGGTCTAATCAGGCTACTCACACCTGTGGAAGGTGAAGTGTCCTCTCTGTTCAGGAAGTGTTATCAGACTTCTATTCATCTACAGAGGTGTCCTTCATATCTGACAATGGAGAACACTGTGGTTCTCCTACACTGGCTGATGTGGGGCTACTGTTCTCCATCCCCCCCTTCCATATTCTCATTAATGACTCAATGGGTTAAGTGAAAGTATACTGTTATTATATCTTCAGAACAGGAATGACACTGTCACAGGTTGGTGCTGCAGCCGAGCAGATTGACAGTATTGTGGGTTACTCTTGTTTTTGCCCTTGTGTTGCACGCTGAATCATATGTACTTGTGTTTTTGTATTATATGCATTTTTTGTGGCAGCCCTTTGTCCAAGAAAAATGAACAAATCTTTAGTTTCCTGTGGGTGGTCTTTGATGCTCATTTATGAAACGTTCTTGTGGGTCCAATAAGAGGGTAGGAATAAACGGCCTTTCTCTCGCTTGCTTACTCACGCATGCACACACACACACACACACACACACACACACACACACACCCTACCTCCCGGGCGTGATGACTGAATCTCGTCTCCGGCACCTAGCAGCGTCCCTCCTGCCGTGAAGCGAGTAATTAGACACCTTCCCCAAGGTCAGGGCTTTCACAGTGGAACATGACAAACAGCAGTGGATCTTATAGCAGGAGTTTTCAGGAATTAGCCTGGGGGCTGTGGGGGCTGTTCCACATGTTTCTCCATCAGACAAAGTTAAGAGGCAAACAATTTGTTCTTCTTTTGGCCTCTCTCAGTTGGATTGACACCGTCTTTGTGTCTGGCGCTGTGCCTGTATGCACAGATCAATCACTTCATTATGGGCTGGAGCAGCACTGAGTGGGTGGGACTGGAGAGGGCTCAATGCAAGCTACAAAACAGTCCTGTAGCTGAGATGACCAGCTGTTTATTGTAGAAAAAAAAGCATTGTTTAATTGTAAATCACCTCAATATGCTTTAGGCCACAGGCTAAGAGCTGCAATTACTACTGACCATTTAAAGCATACCAGATACATTTCAGCAGATGCATGTCGGAGAATAGTGCCTCACACCGACAAAAGACAGAGAAAAGTGAGAGAAAGGAAAAAGAGACTAGCTGTCCCATTGGAGATTGTGTGTGTGAGTCTCTTAGAACTGATGTGGTCATTTCATTAAGCATGCTGTTGTGTGGGGCTGTAGTCAATTTAAAGGAAGTTAGTTAGTGATGTTGTTCACCTGTTACCTAGGTTACACCTGGCTGTTGATTCCATATAATGGAGATTATTCGCATTATTTACATGCTACAGTTACACTGCATTAAGATAATGGAATTAATAGTGGCTTTATTGTTTTTATTTACTAGAATGTATAGGAGTTCTATGCATTGTGTATGGTAGCCTTTGCATTGAAATTTATTTCTTTGCAGAACCACACACACACACACACGTTTGTAGACTACTGGTGCATGATTGTAATAGTCTAGTAGCCAACTAGGTGACTCTGGACCTAGTGACTACACGAACTGCTGGATGCTAATTTGCATATGGTGAGCAATTTGTATAATCAACATAATTAGCATCGGCCATTTTGACCACCTATTTTCCACTGTATAGCCAAGTTCTACAAACATTGTTTTAGAGGATTTCAGAGAGCTAATTCTATTATATATTTTGATTTATTTAGACAGATTCCGATTACTCTCAGGCCTAATATTAGGTTATTTTTATGGTAAACACAATAATCTTACACTTCAGAGTCATAAGTGTTCTTGTGAAAGTTAATGTATTGTTTTCAGGGTGGAGTGAAGCTGAATTCCCTCCGGACACTTTTGAATATTTAATGCTTTATGGATAAATGATGAATCTTTGCTTGGCTGAATGTTCTGCATTTCTGGAGGAAAAAGTAATGCGGGTATTTGACTTAACTTGGATCCTACAATACGATACGACACATATTAATGGGGTAGCTCAATGAGATGACATCATCTAAGCCCATCACCATGTGTGATCAACAAACTATATACAAATATACACATGCAATACTCTTTCTGGTCACTATCAATGTGTCAATATATTATTGGCACAAATACCGAAAGTTGCTAGGGCAACGCCCAAATGTCTGCCCAACTTGGTCCGCAAGATCCAACAAGGACCCAGTTAAAACTCCGTCGTGGATGGGACTATACACATCTGAGCTGCCATGGTATTGATTTTTTCTTTCGCACAAATTAGTGAAGAAATTCTAACCTTCGCAATAACCGCAATACAAATGAATGTCTACATCTTTTATATCCTATAAAATAGTTTCTAACTAACACAGCCACTTGGTTGAGGGGAGAAACATTTCTCAAGGACTTTGACATTATTACTTTTATATTTAAGAGGTCCGGGTAGAACAGGACCCAATCGCAGAGAGCAGGCAGGAGAAACAACAAGATACTCATAAACCAAGGAAGTCCTGAGAGTACAAAAGTACAAAAACAGCAAAATACAGGAAGCACAGAAACTGACTAGAGCTGAATGGGACACACAACAGGAAATGATCTGACACAAGACAAAATACAGGTGATACAACAGGTGAGACCAGAAAACCAGACTATCAAAACCAAACAGGAAACAGAACATACAGACACTCACGGGAAGACACAAGACAGGAACTATAAGACCAGGGGGGACACACGGGCTACAACAGAAAACAGAACCAATACACAATCATAACAGGAAATAATAAGAGAGCCTTACACCATATGTCAGCAGAATAATACACGATCCAAACAGAAACATAGACAATCCTCAAAATGGAACAAATACCGAACGATGAATATAACTCAAATAGTACACAAATCTATTCTGTTTGAATGCTGAAATTACTATTCAAATGTGACTTTTTTATAAATATGTTGGCTGATGTTAGCCAATCTTTCTCACCTTGGCCTACCGTGTGTCACTCAGGATGCTTATAAGTAGTAGCTAACACTATTGTTACTTAATTTATGACAAATCGTTTCGGCTGTGCTTTCTAACATGAAGTCGTTGTGCTAACCAAGCAATGTTAGAATTAGAGATTAGAACAGAGCCGCTTCCATATACTTGTTAGATAATGTTTCATAACAGAGAGCTCTGTTGATTTGTGTGCTCGTGGTGGAAAATGAATGCAAATGCGCCATAACGTAGGTCCCCTTCAAGGCCAGGCCAATGATAGATGTCCCTCTAGTGGACAGAACGTGTAACAACAACCACATGCTTATAATAATAATGATAATGTATCCTATATTAGTCCCACAAGGGAAATTACAATTTACACTCTGTTGTTAATACACACATTACACACAGGCCTGAACTACACACACATGCTCAGGTCCTATACATGCACTAATGGAGATATGCCAGAGTGGAGGGGCTACCCATGGAAAGGCGCCCTGAGCAGCAGGGGGGTCGGTGCCCTTGGCAGTGCCCAGGTGCCATGTCCGTATGTGGACTTGAACCAGCGGACTGAGCTACTGCTGCATTGACAATGCATAAGCCTGAACAGTGTAGTACATATTAATAACAGGATGCATTTGAGCATTAAATATTCAACTATTTGAATATTTAAAAAATAACAAATGAAACTGGAATGGTATTATAGAGAAAGATTGACAGCTATAGACTGTATAAGTGATGCATGTTCCATCTATAATAAAGCACGTAACTTAACTGCAGTTCACTTGATGATTCAGGACAACTCAGAGTGGCGAGCAGCTTGATAAGCTAATGCTTGTTGACAGATAGGAACATTTGCAGGTCATTTTCATTCAACCTCAAGGAGCAGGCTGTCAAAACCATGTATTAAAATGCTGTTCTCCTCTGAGTGCCCACTGATTATTCCACATATAGAGGAAATGGCCTCATAAACTAACTTTATTTCAGGGCCCATAAACTCGATGGCAAGTGGGACAGTGTATGATGAGCAGTGTAGTTAACTTAAGCCAGCCAGATGCACCTTGAACTGTCTAGGTCATCAGTAGAGCAGCCCTGGGCTCATGGACGGACTCATAAATCTACGTAACACAGCCGAACCTGTCGGCCACATCGACCCACAGGCTGTGGCTGTGTTCTGTGCTGTCGTCTAATTGGCTGCTAATGACGCTTGTTGTAACAGTGCTTAAAAGTTAAAAGCCTTGTCCTTTCACTTTATTTCTACTACTGCAACACAAGATTCTTCACAAGGATTATTTCTTGTTCCTGGTCAGTTGGTGTACTATATTTGGACATTTCCCACTGGACTTTTCTAAAGGCAACACAATAACTTTGTGATATTTAAATGTTAGGAGGGTTATGTTTGGAGGCATTTTTGCCTTGATTAAGAGGTATCTCAGCGTCTTACACTCGGATATGGTCACTGCCTTTTGCTCATCCCAGCCATTTTCTGGTTCTGACCACAGACTGTATATAAAAATGGGCGTCAGTTTGACTTGAACTTGTCACTGGGGACAGAGACGCATTCAGAAGTGCATTTTCAGAAGTGCTGGGAACAATGACGCATTTCATGGTTTGAAAGACGCTTTCCTGTAGCTTACTAAAGTAAATGAATACAAATGTATACAAAAATATGATGTCTGACACGTTTTATGAAGAAAGCTTTGACAAAGTAACAAGTTCAAACACGTGCCACCCAGCCCTTCCCCAACCTAGAAGGTACCCAAAGCTACAGTTGTTACATTGGTGTGAACAGAGAAGCGTGGAGCCAGCTGTCTGTGCAGTAGTCCCGCCCACACACCCCCTCAACTGACTCACAAGCACAATCACAGCTGTCAGTCATAATGTCACACAACATTTTATAGCATCAACTAGGGCTGCTCAATTATGGAAAAAATCATAATTACATTATTTTGATCAATATTGGAATCACGATTATCATAATTACGATGCTTTTTGGATGCTTTCATATAGACCTTAGTGGTCCCCTAATACTGTATCTGAAGTCTCTTTATATAGACCTTAGTGGTCCCCTAATACTGTATCTGAAGTCTCTTTCATATAGACCTTAGTGGTCCCCTAATACTGTATCTGAAGTCTCTTTATATAGACCTTAGTGATCCCCTAATACTGTATCTGAAGTCTCTTTTATATAGACCTTAGTGGTCCCCTAATACTGTATCTGAAGTCTCTTTTATATAGACCTTAGTGGTCCCCTAATACTGTATCTGAAGTCTCTTTATATAGACCTTAGTGGTCCCCTAATACTGTATCTGAAGTCTCTTTATATAGACCTTAGTGGTCCCCTAATACTGTATCTGAAGTCTCTTTTATATAGACCTTAGTGGTCCCCTAATACTGTATCTGAAGTCTCTTTTATATAGACCGTAGTGGTCCCTAATACTGTATCTGAAGTCTCTTTTATATAGACCTTAGTGGTCCCCCTAATACTGTATCTGAAGTCTCTTTTATATAGACCTTAGTGGTCCCCCTAATACTGTATCTGAAGTCTCTTTATATAGACCTTAGTGATCCCCTAATACTGTATCTGAAGTCTCTTTTATATAGACCTTAGTGGTCCCTAATACTGTATCTGAAGTCTCTTTATATAGACCTTAGTGGTCCCCTAATACTGTATCTGAAGTCTCTTTTATATAGACCTTAGTGGTCCCTAATACTGTATCTGAAGTCTCTTTATATAGACCTTTGGTCCCCCTAATACTGTATCTGAAGTCTCTTTTATATAGACCTTAGTGGTCCCTAATACTGTATCTGAAGTCTCTTTTATATAGACCTTAGTGGTCCCTAATACTGTATCTGAAGTCTCTTTTATATAGACCTTAGTGGTCCCTAATACTGTATCTGAAGTCTCTTTTATATAGACCTTAGTGGTCCCTAATACTGTATCTGAAGTCTCTTTATATAGACCTTAGTGATCCCCTAATACTGTATCTGAAGTCTCTTTATATAGACCTTAGTGGTCCCCTAATACTGTATCTGAAGTCTCTTTTATATAGACCTTAGTGGTCCCTAATACTGTATCTGAAGTCTCTTTTATATAGACCTTAGTGGTCCCCTAATACTGTATCTGAAGTCTCTTTATATAGACCTTAGTGGTCCCCTAATACTGTATCTGAAGTCTCTTTTATATAGACCTTAGTGGTCCCTAATACTGTATCTGAAGCCTCTTTATATAGACCTTAGTGATCCCCTAATACTGTATCTGAAGTCTCTTTTATATAGACCTTAGTGGTCCCCTAATACTGTATCTGAAGTCTCTTTTATATAGACCTTAGTGGTCCCCTAATACTGTATCTGAAGTCTCTTTATATAGACCTTAGTGGTCCCCTAATACTGTATCTGAAGTCTCTTTTATATAGACCTTAGTGGTCCCCTAATACTGTATCTGAAGTCTCTTTATATAGACCTTAGTGGTCCCTAATACTGTATCTGAAGTCTCTTTTATATAGACCTTAGTGGTCCCCTAATACTGTATCTGAAGTCTCTTTTATATAGACCTTAGTGATCCCCTAATACTGTATCTGAAGTCTCTTTTTATATAGACCTTAGTGGTCCCCCTAATACTGTATCTGAAGTCTCTTTTATATAGACCTTAGTGGTCCCTAATACTGTATCTGAAGTCTCTTTATATAGACCTTAGTGGTCCCTATCTGAAGTCTCTTTTATATAGACCTTAGTGGTCCCCCTAATAATACTGTATCTGAAGTCTCTTTTATATAGACCTTAGTGGTCCCCCCTAATACTGTATCTGAAGTCTCTTTTATATAGACTTAGTGGTCCCCTAATACTGTATCTGAAGTCTCTTTTATATAGACCTTAGTGGTCCCCCTAATACTGTATCTGAAGTCTCTTTTATATAGACCTTAGTGGTCCCTAATACTGTATCTGAAGTCTCTTTATATATAGACCTTAGTGGTCCCTAATACTGTATCTGAAGTCTCTTTTATATAGACCTTAGTATCTGATACTGTATCTGAAGTCTCTTTATATAGACCTTAGTGGTCCCCTAATACTGTATCTGAAGTCTCTTTATATAGACCTTTGGTCCCCTAATACTGTATCTGAAGTCTCTTTTATATAGACCTTAGTGGTCCCTAATACTGTATCTGAAGTCTCTTTTATATAGACCTTAGTGGTCCCTAATACTGTATCTGAAGTCTCTTTTATATAGACCTTAGTGGTCCCTAATACTGTATCTGAAGTCTCTTTTATATAGACCTTAGTGGTCCCTAATACTGTATCTGTATCTTTATATAGAAGTGATCCCTAATACTGTATCTGAAGTCTCTTTATATAGACCTTAGTGGTCCCCTAATACTGTATCTGAAGTCTCTTTTATATAGACCTTAGTGATCCCCCTAATACTGTATCTGAAGTCTCTTTTTATATAGACCTTAGTGGTCCCCTAATACTGTATCTGAAGTCTCTTTTATATAGACCTTAGTGGTCCCCTGTATCTGAAGTCTCTTTTTATATAGACCTTAGTGGTCCCCCCTAATACTGTATCTGAAGTCTCTTTTATATAGATATAGACCTTTATATAGACCTGGGTCCCCCCTAATACTGTATCTGAAGTCTCTTTTATATAGACCTTAGTGGTCCCCTAATACTGTATCTGAAGTCTCTTTTATATAGACCTTAGTGGTCCCCTAATACTGTATCTGAAGTCTCTTTTATATAGACCTTAGTGGTCCCTAATACTGTATCTGAAGTCTCTTTATATAGACCTTAGTGGTCCCTAATACTGTATCTGAAGTCTCTTTTATATAGACCTTAGTGGTCCCCTAATACTGTATCTGAAGTCTCTTTTATAGACCTTAGTGGTCCCCCTAATACTGTATCTGAAGTCTCTTTTATATAGACCTTAGTGGTCCCCTAATACTGTATCTGAAGTCTCTTTATATAGACCTTAGTGGTCCCTGTATCTGAAGTCTCTTTATATAGACCTTAGTGGTCCCCCTACTGTATCTGAAGTCTCTTTTATATATAGACCTTAGTGGTCCCTAATACTGTATCTGAAGTCTCTTTTATATAGACCTTAGTGGTCCCCCCTAATACTGTATCTGAAGTCTCTTTTATATAGACCTTGAGTGGTCCCTAATACTGTATCTGAAGCCTCTTTATATAGACCTTAGTGATCCCCCTAATACTGTATCTGAAGTCTCTTTTATATAGACCTTAGTGGTCCCCCCTAATACTGTATCTGAAGTCTCTTTTATATAGACCTTAGTGGTCCCTAATACTGTATCTGAAGTCTCTTTATATAGACCTTAGTGGTCCCTAATACTGTATCTGAAGTCTCTTTTATATAGACCTTAGTGGTCCCCCTAATACTGTATCTGAAGTCTCTTTTATATAGACCTTAGTGGTCCCTAATACTGTATCTGAAGTCTCTTTATATAGACCTTAGTGGTCCCTAATACTGTATCTGAAGTCTCTTTTATATAGACCTTAGTGGTCCCCCTAATACTGTATCTGAAGTCTCTTTTATATAGACCTTAGTGGTCCCCTAATACTGTATCTGAAGTCTCTTTTTTATATAGACCTTAGTGGTCCCTAATACTGTATCTGAAGTCTCTTTAATATAGGCCTTAGTGGTCCCTAATTACTGTATCTGAAGTCTCTTTATATAGACCTTAGTGGTCCCTAATACTGTATCTGAAGTCTCTTTATATAGACCTTAGTGGTCCCCCTAATACTGTATCTGAAGTCTCTTTTATATAGACCTTAGTGGTCCCCCTAATACTGTATCTGAAGTCTCTTTTTATATAGACCTTAGTGGTCCCCCCTAATACTGTATCTGAAGTCTCTTTATATAGACCTTAGTGATCCCCTAATACTGTATATGAAGTCTCTTTTATATAGACCTTAGTGGTCCCTAATACTGTATCTGAAGTCTCTTTATATAGACCTTAGTGATCCCCTAATACTGTATCTGAAGTCTCTTTTATATAGACCTTAGTGGTCCCTAATACTGTATCTGAAGTCTCTTTATATAGACCTTAGTGGTCCCCCCTAATACTGTATCTGAAGTCTCTTTATATAGACCTTAGTGGTCCCCTAATACTGTATCTGAAGTCTCTTTTTATATAGACCTTAGTGGTCCCTAATACTGTATCTGAAGTCTCTTTTATATAGACCTTAGTGGTCCCCTAATACTGTATCTGAAGTCTCTTTTATATAGACCTTAGTGGTCCCTAATACTGTATCTGAAGTCTCTTTTATATAGACCTTAGTGGTCCCTAATACTGTATCTGAAGTCTCTTTTATATAGACCTTAGTGGTCCCTAATACTGTATCTGAAGTCTCTTTTATATAGACCTTAGTGGTCCCCTAATACTGTATCTGAAGTCTCCCTTAGTGGTCCCCTGTATCTGAAGTCTCTTTTATATAGACCTTAGTGGTCCCCCTAATACTGTATCTGAAGTCTCTTTTTATATAGACCTTAGTGGTCCCTAATACTGTATCTGAAGTCTCTTTATATAGACCTTAGTGGTCTCCTAATACTGTATCTGAAGTCTCTTTATATAGACCTTAGTGGTCCCCTAATACTGTATCTGAAGTCTCTTTATATAGACCTTAGTGGTCCCTAATACTGTATCTGAAGTCTCTTTTATATAGACCTTAGTGGTCCCCTAATACTGTATCTGAAGTCTCTTTTATATAGACCTTAGTGGTCCCTAATACTGTATCTGAAGTCTCTTTTATATAGACCTTAGTGGTCCCCTAATACTGTATCTGAAGTCTCTTTTATATAGACCGTAGTGGTCCCTAATACTGTATCTGAAGTCTCTTTTATATAGACCTTAGTGGTCCCCTAATACTGTATCTGAAGTCTCTTTTATATAGACCTTAGTGGTCCCCTAATACTGTATCTGAAGTCTCTTTATATAGACCTTAGTGATCCCTAATACTGTATCTGAAGTCTCTTTTATATAGACCTTAGTGGTCCCTAATACTGTATCTGAAGTCTCTTTATATAGACCTTAGTGGTCCCCCTAATACTGTATCTGAAGTCTCTTTTATATAGACCTTAGTGGTCCCTAATACTGTATCTGAAGTCTCTTTATATAGACCTTAGTGGTCCCCTAATACTGTATCTGAAGTCTCTTTTATATAGACCTTAGTGGTCCCTAATACTGTATCTGAAGTCTCTTTTATATAGACCTTAGTGGTCCCTAATACTGTATCTGAAGACTCTTTTATATAGACCTTAGTGGTCCCTAATACTGTATCTGAAGTCTCTTTTATATAGACCTTAGTGGTCCCTAATACTGTATCTGAAGTCTCTTTATATAGACCTTAGTGATCCCCTAATACTGTATCTGAAGTCTCTTTATATAGACCTTAGTGGTCCCCCCTAATACTGTATCTGAAGTCTCTTTTTTATATAGACCTTAGTGGTCCCCTAATACTGTATCTGAAGTCTCTTTTATATAGACCTTAGTGGTCCCCCTAATACTGTATCTGAAGTCTCTTTATATAGACCTTAGTGGTCCCCCTAATACTGTATCTGAAGTCTCTTTTATATAGACCTTAGTGGTCCCTAATACTGTATCTGAAGCCTCTTTATATAGACCTTAGTGATCCCCTAATACTGTATCTGAAGTCTCTTTTATATAGACCTTAGTGGTCCCCCCTAATACTGTATCTGAAGTCTCTTTTATATAGACCTTAGTGGTCCCTAATACTGTATCTGAAGTCTCTTTATATAGACCTTAGTGGTCCCTAATACTGTATCTGAAGTCTCTTTTATATAGACCTTAGTGGTCCCCCCCAATACTGTATCTGAAGTCTCTTTATATAGACCTTAGTGGTCCCTAATACTGTATCTGAAGTCTCTTTTTATATAGACCTTAGTGGTCCCCTAATACTGTATCTGAAGTCTCTTTTATATAGACCTTAGTGATCCCCTAATACTGTATCTGAAGTCTCTTTTATATAGACCTTAGTGGTCCCCTAATACTGTATCTGAAGTCTCTTTTATATAGACCTTAGTGGTCCCTAATACTGTATCTGAAGTCTCTTTATATAGACCTTAGTGGTCCCTAATACTGTATCTGAAGTCTCTTTTATATAGACCTTAGTGGTCCCCTAATACTGTATCTGAAGTCTCTTTTATATAGACCTTAGTGGTCCCTAATACTGTATCTGAAGTCTCTTTTATATAGACCTTAGTGGTCCCTAATACTGTATCTGAAGTCTCTTTTTATATAGACCTTAGTGGTCCCCCCCCCTAATACTGTATCTGAAGTCTCTTTTATATAGACCTTAGTGGTCCCTAATACTGTATCTGAAGTCTCTTTATATAGACCTTAGTGGTCCCTAATACTGTATCTGAAGTCTCTTTTATATAGACCTTAGTGGTCCCTAATACTGTATCTGAAGTCTCTTTATATAGACCTTAGTGGTCCCCTAATACTGTATCTGAAGTCTCTTTATATAGACCTTAGTGGTCCCCTAATACTGTATCTGAAGTCTCTTTTTATATAGACCTTAGTGGTCCCTAATACTGTATCTGAAGTCTCTTTTATATAGACCTTAGTGGTCCCTAATACTGTATCTGAAGTCTCTTTTATATAGACCTTAGTGGTCCCTAATACTGTATCTGAAGTCTCTTTTTATATAGACCTTAGTGGTCCCTAATACTGTATCTGAAGTCTCTTTATATAGACCTTAGTGATCCCCTAATACTGTATCTGAAGTCTCTTTATATAGACCTTAGTGGTCCCCTAATACTGTATCTGAAGTCTCTTTTTTATATAGACCTTAGTGATCCCCCCTAATACTGTATCTGAAGTCTCTTTTATATAGACCTTAGTGGTCCCTAATACTGTATCTGAAGTCTCTTTTATATAGACCTTAGTGGTCCCTAATACTGTATCTGAAGTCTCTTTTATATAGACCTTAGTGGTCCCCTAATACTGTATCTGAAGTCTCTTTTATATAGACCTTAGTGGTCCCTAATACTGTATCTGAAGTCTCTTTATATAGACCTTAGTGGTCCCTAATACTGTATCTGAAGTCTCTTTTATATAGACCTTAGTGGTCCCTAATACTGTATCTGAAGTCTCTTTATATAGACCTTAGTGGTCCCCTAATACTGTATCTGAAGTCTCTTTTTATATAGACCTTAGTGGTCCCTAATACTGTATCTGAAGTCTCTTTATATAGACCTTAGTGGTCCCCTAATACTGTATCTGAAGTCTCTTTATATAGACCTTAGTGGTCCCCTAATACTGTATCTGAAGTCTCTTTTATATAGACCTTTAGTGGTCCCCCTAATACTGTATCTGAAGTCTCTTTTATATAGACCTTAGTGGTCCCCCCCTAATACTGTATCTGAAGTCTCTTTATATAGACCTTAGTGGTCCCTAATACTGTATCTGAAGTCTCTTTATATAGACCTTAGTGGTCCCCCTAATACTGTATCTGAAGTCTCTTTTATATAGACCTTAGTGGTCCCTAATACTGTATCTGAAGTCTCTTTTATATAGACCTTAGTGGTCCCCTAATACTGTATCTGAAGTCTCTTTTATATAGACCTTAGTGGTCCCTAATACTGTATCTGAAGCCTCTTTATATAGACCTTAGTGATCCCCTAATACTGTATCTGAAGTCTCTTTTTATATAGACCTTAGTGTGGTCCCCTAATACTGTATCTGAAGTCTCTTTTTATATAGACCTTAGTGGTCCCTAATACTGTATCTGAAGTCTCTTTATATAGACCTTAGTGGTCCCTAATACTGTATCTGAAGTCTCTTTTATATAGACCTTAGTGGTCCCCCCCTAATACTGTATCTGAAGTCTCTTTTATATAGACCTTAGTGGTCCCCCTAATACTGTATCTGAAGTCTCTTTATATAGACCTTAGTGGTCCCTAATACTGTATCTGAAGTCTCTTTTTTATATAGACCTTAGTGGTCCCCTAAATACTGTATCTGAAGTCTCTTTTATATAGACCTTAGTGGTCCCTAATACTGTATCTGAAGTCTCTTTTATATAGACCTTGTGTGGTCCCTAATACTGTATCTGAAGTCTCTTTAATATAGGCCTTAGTGGTCCCTAATACTGTATCTGAAGTCTCTTTTATATAGACCTTAGTGGTCCCTAATACTGTATCTGAAGTCTCTTTATATAGACCTTAGTGGTCCCCCCTAATACTGTATCTGAAGTCTCTTTTATATAGACCTTAGTGGTCCCCTAATACTGTATCTGAAGTCTCTTTTATATAGACCTTAGTGGTCCCCTAATACTGTATCTGAAGTCTCTTTATATAGACCTTAGTGATCCCCCTAATACTGTATATGAAGTCTCTTTTATATAGACCTTAGTGGTCCCTAATACTGTATCTGAAGTCTCTTTATATAGACCTTAGTGATCCCCCCTAATACTGTATCTGAAGTCTCTTTTATATAGACCTTAGTGGTCCCTAATACTGTATCTGAAGTCTCTTTATATAGACCTTAGTGGTCCCCCCTAATACTGTATCTGAAGTCTCTTTATATAGACCTTAGTGGTCCCCCCTAATACTGTATCTGAAGTCTCTTTTATATAGACCTTAGTGGTCCCTAATACTGTATCTGAAGTCTCTTTTATATAGACCTTAGTGGTCCCCCTAATACTGTATCTGAAGTCTCTTTTATATAGACCTTAGTGGTCCCTAATACTGTATCTGAAGTCTCTTTTATATAGACCTTAGTGGTCCCTAATACTGTATCTGAAGTCTCTTTTATATAGACCTTAGTGGTCCCCAATACTGTATCTGAAGTCTCTTTTATATAGACCTTAGTGGTCCCTAATACTGTATCTGAAGTCTCTTTATATAGACCTTAGTGGTCCCCCCCTAATACTGTATCTGAAGTCTCTTTTATATAGACCTTAGTGGTCCCCCTAATACTGTATCTGAAGTCTCTTTTATATAGACCTTAGTGGTCCCTAATACTGTATCTGAAGTCTCTTTATATAGACCTTAGTGGTCTCCTAATACTGTATCTGAAGTCTCTTTATATAGACCTTAGTGGTCCCCTAATACTGTATCTGAAGTCTCTTTATATAGACCTTAGTGGTCCCTAATACTGTATCTGAAGTCTCTTTTATATAGACCTTAGTGGTCCCCCTAATACTGTATCTGAAGTCTCTTTTATATAGACCTTAGTGGTCCCTAATACTGTATCTGAAGTCTCTTTTATATAGACCTTAGTGGTCCCCTAATACTGTATCTGAAGTCTCTTTTATATAGACCTTAGTGGTCCCCTAATACTGTATCTGAAGTCTCTTTTTATATAGACCTTAGTGGTCCCTAATACTGTATCTGAAGTCTCTTTTATATAGACCTTAGTGGTCCCTAATACTGTATCTGAAGTCTCTTTATATAGACCTTAGTGGTCCCTAATACTGTATCTGAAGTCTCTTTATATAGACCTTAGTGGTCCCCTAATACTGTATCTGAAGTCTCTTTTATATAGACCTTAGTGGTCCCCTAATACTGTATCTGAAGTCTCTTTTATATAGAGTTTAAAATAATACTAAAGAATGTTGTTCAACTACAACTGCTTAAGTCAGTGCACATAGGGTCCAAGCTGCTTTAAAGCTTAATAATAAATAAATACCCATTACCTTTTGTTGTTGATGCTGTATGTGTGTTTGGCTCAGTACAGTACAAAGTATTTTTGTTCCAGTAAACTGAAGCAGACTGGAGCCTGAATGCTCTGCTGTCTCTTCCCACCCACATTCATCCCTACATAAGCCTCTGCTCAGTACTGCAGTTTTTGTTATTTATGGGCAAATTGCACTCCAGTCTTCCTTCTGGATTTAAGGTGATAGCTTTTGGGACTAATTCAATTCAGGTTGGGAAGGGGGGGTAAATCTCAGAGAATGAGACAGAAGTGTGAGTGTCAGCAAAACCCAGATTTTCTGAAAGCAGCAATTTATATGCTCAAGGTTTCTGTATCATATAGTATATATATATATATATATATATATATATATATATATATATATATATATATATATATATATATATATATATATATATATTTTATATATATATATATATATATATATATAATACAAAAAACTGATTATGTGCCGTCTCTCCTTTTAATTGCCACTTGAATAGACCTACTGGGCATGTACTAGTGTTTTTCACACCATATGGAGGGTCTGCTATTATAGATATATAGAGGGTCTGGCTTTCTCTGTGGAGTAAGAACATAATAGGAAAACTGCAGCTAAAAAGCAGTTTATGTAAATAATAAGTGGTGAACCTGTTTGATACCCTGTAGATAAAATTGATGGTGCTTAGCTAACTTCTAAAAATACTGGAATTGTTTTGGAAAATTTTAGTCTTCTGTCACTAGCCTGGTATTTTGTTCACTGATTAACAGTAATGCATTGATTGTGCTAGTGATTTTCAAGTGTCCCATGGTGCATCTGTGCTGTAATCCAGAGGCTTAGCCATACTCTGTTATAAAGCTGATTGCACCAAGAGGTTGTAAAAAGGTGGTTGTCTTAGTGGTAGTCCCACATAGGCAGACCGATGTCCACGCTTCGGGATAGCACTGTGCCATGACAAGGGAAAGGTCTGGCTTAACCCATCATAGTTCTGCACTAAGGGAAAAAACTAAGGGTTGTTGGAATTTCTGTAGTATTTGCAATTGTTGTGGGTTGTGCTAAACCCAGGAGAATTCTGAATGAACATCAGTAATAACAGCACTTTTTGACTGGTAGTCAGCAGCAGACTCGGAAAATGTTGGTATGGCAGTGATATAGAATAGAATGATATATAATAGAATAGAATGCCTTTATTGTCATTATACACAAGTGCAGTACCTGTGCAATGAGATTGAAGATATCAATTCTAAGCTAAAAACACATGAGATGTTTGTACCTTCATGGCTGACTCTTATTGGACGTTGCTTTGGATAAAAGCAGCAGTTAAATGACATGTAATGTGATGTAATGTTATTAACTTTGCTCCCCAGTCTTGGACCAGTTTAAAAGGAAATCTAGGAGCACCTCTAAAGCGGCCTTGTTTACAGTGTACCTATTTTAAGTGTTTAATACGATCCAACCTGTTGATCAGCAATGAACTATTCATGCCATTCGATCAGTTTACAGCATATTCCACCACAGGGAAAAGTTTGTACTTTACACACAGGAAAAAAACAAAAAGGCTTCATTATAAAAGCAAAAACAAGTTCATTCGTTTTAGACTCGACTGTAACAGGTCAAAAGTTCAAAAGCCCACTGTTGCTTAGTTACCTGTGCACATGTGCGATAGGTCTTGAACTCTTGAACTGCAGCTGGATATTGGATTGTATGAGTTTGACAATCAACTTGTGTGGACCTCACCAGAAAACAGGAAATAAACAGACTTTCATGTGTTTCCTTTCTGTCCCATCTCCAGCAGTCCTGATTCACTGTTCGCTCTGAAGGAACTTTTAATGGCATTTTCAACATGTTTAGAGGCTAAAAAACACATTTAAACTTGCCCTGTTGAAGCCTGTTGGGTGCTAACTCTAGCAGGAGGATAACTTCGGTGTAGACAGCATTGATTGGTTAGTTTCTCTCTACTGACAGACCTGATTGGTTAGTTTCTCTCTCTACTGACAGACCTGATTGGTTAGTCTCTCTCTACTGACAGACCTGATTGGTTAGTTTCTCTCTCTACTGACAGACCTGATTGGTTAGTTTCTCTCTACTGACAGACCTGATTGGTTAGTTTCTCTCTACTGACAGACCTGATTGGTTAGTTTCTCTCTCTACTGACAGACCTGATTGGTTAGTTTCTCTCTCTACTGACAGACCTGATTGGTTAGTTCTCTCTCTACTGACAGACCTGATTGGTTAGTCTCTCTCTACTGACAGACCTGATTGGTTGAAGTCTCTCTCTACTGACAGACCTGATTGGTTAGTTTCTCTCTCTACTGACAGACCTGATTGGTTAGTTTCTCTCTCTACTGACAGACCTGATTGGTTAGTTTCTCTCTCTACTGACAGACCTGATTGGTTAGTTTCTCTCTCTACTGACAGACCTGATTGGTTAGTTTCTCTCTACTGACAGACCTGATTGGTTAGTTTCTCTCTCTACTGACAGACCTGATTGGTTAGTTTCTCTCTCTACTGACAGACTTGATTGGTTAGTTTCTCTCTCTACTGACAGACCTGATTGGTTAGTTTCTCTCTCTACTGACAGACCTGATTGGTTAGTTTCTCTCTCTACTGACAGACCTGATTGGTTAGTTTCTCTCTCTACTGACAGACCTGATTGGTTAGTTTCTCTCTCTACTGACAGACCTGATTGGTTAGTCTCTCTCTCTACTGACAGACCTGATTGGTTAGTTTCTCTCTACTGACAGACCTGATTGGTTAGTCTCTCTCTACTGACAGACCTGATTGGTTAGTCTCTCTCTACTGACAGACCTGATTGGTTAGTTTCTCTCTACTGACAGACCTGATTGGTTAGTTCTCTCTCTACTGACAGACCTGATTGGTTAGTTTCTCTCTACTGACAGACCTGATTGGTTGGTTTCTCTCTCTACTGACAGACCTGATTGGTTAGTTTCTCTCTCTACTGACAGACTTGATTGGTTTTTTCTCTCTCTACTGACAGACCTGATTGGTTAGTTTCTCTCTCTACTGACAGACCTGATTGGTTAGTTTCTCTCTCTACTGACAGACCTGATTGGTTAGTTTCTCTCGCTACTGACAGACCTGATTGGTTAGTTTCTCTCTCTACTGACAGACCTGATTGGTTAGTTTCTCTCTCTACTGACAGACCTGATTGGTTAGTTTCTCTCTCTACTGACAGACCTGATTGGTTAGTCTCTCTCTACTGACAGACCTGATTGGTTAGTCTCTCTCTACTGACAGACCTGATTGGTTAGTTTCTCTCTCTACTGACAGACCTGATTGGTTAGTCTCTCTCTACCGACAGACCTGATTGGTTAGTCTCTCTCTCTACCGACAGACCTGATTGGTTAGTTTCTCTCTCTACTGACAGACCTCCACATTTACAGACAACAGAGCTACGTGTTGAAATCAACTAGAATTCTCCTTTACAATTCAATTCAATTCAAAGAAGCTTTATTAGCATGACCATAGTGACATACAGTAATGCCAAAGCTCATAAACAGGGAGACATTGATCACACAACTAAGACAACTAATTTGGCAACAACAACGATTTCAACTTAGACCACCATTTATTTTCCAAAAGTAATTTATGTTATATGTTGAAATGGTACAGACACGTCACAGCCACTGATAAATTACCAATCGCCTTATCAGGGTTAGACATTGACTTTGAAAACATCAGAGTAACATTTTCAAAAAGCATTATTTCTAGAAATTTGAACTTATGAAACTAACTTATGAAAAAAAGAATACCTAATTTATGACACAAAAATATCGTAAATGAGAATTATAGGGACTTTTTTTTTATATATATAGGGACTTTGAATTGGAACAGGACTGGGGCTGTGACTGATGACAGCAGGAAAAGAAGTACAGAACAGAAGTGCAGACCCCCCCACGCAGTATTTTGACTGGCCTTAGTAGCATGCCGAGCACAGAAGGCTGTCATCTGATTTTTAATTGCAGCCACAGTGCTCATAATCAGATGTTACTGGAATGCGCCCATGCATCCGTGATTTAGAGCCGAGACTGACGGCCAGACATCTATTCCATAACCTTTCCTAAATTATCCAGGGAACAGACAGGATTGTGTCTCTCTTTTCTCTCACTCTCACTCTGTCTCCCTCCTATCGGCTGTCACTATAATGAGCAGCAGGATTGGGGGGAGAGAGGGACACCCTGCGAGAGTCCAGCCCTGGGCAATGTGCTGGGATGAACTCCAACTGATTAGCTGTGCGGCCAGCTCCGTCGCAGCACGCTCAATGCTCCCATACTGGATGACAGCAGAGTTCATTTCTGGCGAGGTAATGAGGTGGCCTCGACACGCCCTCGTGTCAGTACTCTACCAATCAATGCGTGTGTATAAACAGCCAATAAAATCGGCCTTGTGTGCATGCATGTGTGTGTGGCATATTTTAAACTGATGCCTAAAGCATCAGGACTATTCACAGTGGACATTGAATCAGAATCAGAATCAGCTTTATTTGCCAGGTATAAGGACACATACGAGGAATGACTTTGGAGCATCGTTACTCACACTGTGCTTACACATACAACACAACCAAACAATGTATACACACTAATATAAACTTGATAATATATACATGCTAATATATACACGCTAATATATACTCACTAATACATACACACTAATATATACATACTCTAAACCGAAACAATATAGAGGCATGAGTGCAATGAAGAGTGCAATAAAAATAATTTAAATGTGGAGCATAGTGCAAAGGTTAAGTAGTATTATGTTATTATATTATAATATGAACAGTATGAATAGTATGAACAGCTCTGGAATAGGGAATGAGAATGATGAATAAATAATAAGTGAGATAGAGAATGATGAGTAAATAGTAAATAATAAGGGAGATATGAGAATGGTGAGTAAATAGTAAATATTAAGTGAGATATGAGAATGAGAATGATGAATAATACTAAATAAGTAAACAGGTACTGTAGAGACAGTGTTGCTGGGTTATTGAACAGGAACTGAACCCTGACACTGTGGGTCCACGATCATCTCCACAGCTTTGAGCGTGTTAAGCCCAAGGTTGTTCTGACCGCAGCAGAGAGCCAGCTGATCAACCCCCCCGTCTGTAGGCCGACTCGTCACCGTCCCGGATGACGCCGATGACCAGGAGTTTAACAGATGGGTCTCCTGAGGTGCAGTCATTGGTGTAGAGGGAGAGCAGGGGGGAGAGCACCCCTGGGGGGACTTCAGTGCTGATAGTCCGTGTGCTGGATGTGATGTTCCCCAGCCTCACCTGCTGACTCCTGCAAGTCAGGAGTTTGTGGTCCACTGACAGATAGCCATCTGCTAGCTTCCTGCCTGAGCTTTCTAACCTTCTTGCTCTGATTTTCCCCACCTCTCAAGCTACCATCCTACTTGGTGACTTTAACATCCATGTTGATTCCAGAGATGCTCACGCTGCAGATTTCTTGTCACTACTGGACTGCTTTAATTTTACACAGCATGTTAATGGCCCCACTCATGCTAAAGGTCATACACTGGACCTGGTTCGCTCTACAGGTATAACTCCCACCCAGCTACAAACTCTTGACCTGGCTATTTCTGATCATCTTGCTGTCACATTCTCTGTTTCTGCGTACACACGCAGGAAATGTGTTAAAAGGACCATTGCATATCGTAAAATCAAACAAGTGTGCACATCAACTTCTTCTCTTCCACTGCTACGCGGATGATACCCAGTTCTACATCAGCACTAAACCATCTACTCCCCTTCCACCAGTGCCACTCATCAACTGCCTGAAGGACATCAAGAACTGGATGGACAGTAACCTCCTCAAACTCAATAACGACAAAACAGAACTCATGGTGTTTACCCCAGTCACTTCTCAAAAAGGTTGGTAACATCACATTGGATGTGGATGGCTGCTCAATCTCTGCATCCCCTCAAGTACGCAACCTGGGCGTCATCATGGACTCCACCCTTTCCTTCCAACAGCACATCAAGAACATCTCCAGACTCTGACAGTGGCTTTCCAATAGCTGAAACCCTCATCCACTCCTTCATCACCTGCCGACTTGACTACTGCAACGGTATCCTTTTTGGTCTGCCTAGCAAGTCTACTGACAGACTTCAGTATGTCCAGAACTCTGCGGCTAGGATGCTCACCCACACAAAACTTGGACTTCACATCACTCCCATCCTGAAGAAACTCCACTGGCTGCCAATTAAGTCCCAGATCAAATATAAAATTATCCTACTGACATACAAATCTCTCCATGGACTTGCACCTCAGAACAGATCTGCTCCACCCATACACTCAGTCACAGACAAGGACCTGCTTGCTGTCCCTAATTCTAGGCTCCGGACATTTAGTGACAGAGCCTTCTGTGTCAGTGCACCATCGCTCTGGAACAAGCTTCCTCTTGCTATTTGCTCTGCCTCCTCTATTATTACCTTTAAAACCAGCTAAAAACATACCTCTTCACTGAGGCTTATGGAATTTAATCTCTCCTGGCCTCACACCTTCACCTCTTAACCCCCCCTGTTTGTTAAGCATCCTAGGGTTTGTGAATGGCGCTATATAAGTCAAAGTTATTATTATTATTATTATTATTATTTAGTCCAGAGATGGAGGGGTTTTTGGGGTCTGGGATGATTGTGGAGCAGGAGGGAACTTCAGGTAGCTCCAGAGATCTGTTGAAGATCTGAGTGAAGATGGGGGCCAGCTGGTCTGCGCAGATCTTCAGGCAGGATGGTGACACTCCATCTGGGCCAGGAGCCTTTCTGGTCTTCTTCCTCTGGAAGAGCTGGCGCACATCCACTTCACAGATCGTGTGTGCAGGTGTGGGGTCAGAGGGGGGAGGTGAGAGCGTACGGGTGGGGGAAGGTGACTGACTGAAGTGTGAGTTGGTGAGTTGGTGTGGGGGAGGGGTGTGACTGACCATTCAGCTTGTCAGAATTTTCATAGAAATTACTTCCTGTTTTGCTCCCAGATGATATTACGCAACTCCAACCCTGTTTATGAAAGCTTTATATTTGCATTCATTGCAACACACAGGAAATTGTAGTGTTTCTTTGTTATACAAACAAGAACAATACTAAGAGGCTTTAGCCATTGTAGGAGCCACATATTGTATGTTGTTTATGGTCTCATTTATATTATTTATTGATTTTTATTATATATTGGATTAGATAATATTTTATTCATCCCACAGTGGGGAAATGTCCTTTGTAACAGCAGCAGCGGTTTTCTACAGTAAGAAAAAAAAGAAAAGAAAGTCAAACACACAAACAAAAAGGCAAACCACAGACAATGAGCAGAAGGTGTAGACTGAATGTAAAGTGGCGTCAAATAAAGGCATTGTAAAGTGCGGTTGCCATAGTAAAAAAAACAATATTGCAGTGTAAGTAAGTGACGTTAATAGCAAATTGAATACAGTATGTCATTAAAATAATGTAGCAAAAGTAAGTAACCATAATATAAGTTATATTTACCTGTAACCAAAAACAATATTGAAAAAGTAAGTACTTGTAATGGAAAATTATAAATACAGATAATAAAGATATACAAAGAGTGTGTGGAGTAGATGGAAAAACAGGAAGAGAAACTACAACATTATCAGGTAGTGCAGGTGTTGTAGAGTCTGACAGAGACCTGCGGTACTGCTCAGGGACCCCACAGTGTTGTGTGTGTATGTGTGTGTGTGTGTGTGTGTGTGTGTGTGTGGGGGGGGGGGGTTGTTGTCCATGATGGATGTCAGCTTAGCTAACAGTCCAGGACAGAGGTCGCTCTCCTGATCAGTCTATTGAGTCTACTCCTGTCCCTGTCCCAGCTGCCCCCCCTCCAGCAGACCACAGCATAAAGGATGGCAGAAGCCCCCTGTGGAGGAAAAAGTTTATTTTGCATTATGTTCCTTGACAACAGCTAAGTGGGTCACTCATATAACTTGTTGGTACACTGTTGCTTTGCTGTATTCATTGTTTTGTGTTTCATTTATCAACTGTATAACCTGTTTACTCCATGTTTTGAGAGCCACCGAGCTCGGGTGTTGGGAACGGTTTCGAGTTGAGCTCACATGTTTTGAGAGCGGCCTTCCTGTTACGAAAACCTGCTTTCGGAGCAGGACACCTGCTCACAGAGGATGGGCTGAGATTAAGGAATTGGCCGTCCTTGCTCGCACCCGATCCTTTGTTTACTAAAGAATAAAAAGACGGGGAGTCCCTCGGTCTGACAGAGTCTGCTGCGGGTCGCGTACGGACTCCAGTCCTGTGTCACGGTAAGAGCTCTAAAGTAGGGTTTACTTTGAATCACGTATTGAGTGCATGTGCATGCTTGTTGCCCTGCTGTATCCTGTGGCGGAATAAAAAAACACATTTATTCTAGCAGAGACAGTGTTTGTGTTTTTGTTTGCAAAGTAGTGTTCACTTGTGCATCACGTGTTGATAGTGTGAGCGTGTGCTCGCAGCTTCATGGTGTTCTGCGGGGGATAAAGGGGCAAATTATTCTAGCAGAAACAGTATTTGTGGAGTTTTTGTCTGCAGCCGACCACCCCCCGATCCTGTATAAAGATTTCATAAAACACCCCCACAGAGTCATAAAAAGTCCTGAGGAGAGTCTTGCACACTCCGAAGGACCTGAGTCTCCTCAGCAGATGGAGGACTCTGGCCCTTCTTGTAGAGGTCATGGGTGTTGTCAGTCCAGTTCAGTTTATTGTTTAGGTGAACACCCAGGAATCTGTAGCTCTCCACTATCTCAATGTCCGATCCCTGGATGCTCACCGGTGAGAAAGGGGATGTTTTCCTCCTAAAGTCAACAATCATCTCCTTCGTCTTGCTGATGTTAAGCTAAAACTGGTTGAGCTTACACCAGCTGACAAAGTCCCTGATGACCGACCTGTATTCCAGATCGTTCCCCTCAGAAACACATTCAACAACGGCTGTGTCATTGGAGAACTTCTGGATGTAGATGTAGAGGGTGAAAAGGAAGGGGAGAGCACTGTATCCTGAGGGGCACCTGTGCTGGAGTGCACCTCACATACTGTGGTCTGTTGGTGAGATAGTCCGTAGTCCATGCAGCCAGGTGTTGGTCCACTCCAGCACTCTCCATCTTCACTCTGAGCAGCAAAGGCTTAATAGTGTTAATTAGTCTTAATAGAGAAGTGCTCCCGCTGTCCTCCAGGTGGAGCAGCGATCTGTGGAGCAGGTAGATCACTGTGTCATCCACCCCAATCCCAGGCTGGTAAGCAAACTGCAGGGGGTCCACTGTGTGCCCACCAGGGGTCGAAGGTGACGTAGGATGATCCTCTCCATGGTCTACATCAGGTGAGAAGTACAGGCAACAGGCCTGAAGTGGTTTGGCTCCTTGGGGCGCGGCGACTCCGGTACTTGGACCACACAGGAGATCTTCCACAGGGCTGGGACTTCCTCCAGGCTCAGGCTCAGGTTGAATAAATGCCTGAAAACACCACAGAGCTGGTCAGCACAGTCCCTGAGTAGACTTGAGCTAATGCCATCTGGAGAGTCTCAGGGTGGGGGAGAGGGGGGTGGTGAACTGATGAGAGGTGATGAACTGAGAGGGAGGAGCGGGCTGGCGGGCTTATTGTTATTGAGGGTCATTGAAGGTGGCAAGCTGAGGAGGGGAGGGTTTAGTAGAACAGGGGAGGTGTCAAAGAGGGGGCTGGGTGGTGTGAAGAGGGCGATGCCCAGTCCTTGTCTCTGCTGGCTTTGTTTCTCCCCACACCTTTGCCGTGGTCTGAGATGTTCTGCAGCCTTCTCCAGACGTCCCTGGCGTTGTTCTGTTCCAGACTCTTTTCTAATTTCCTCCCGTAGATGACCTTCCCTCTCCTGATCCTGAGCCGGAGTTCCTTCTGAACTCTGCGCAGCTCCTCTCTGTCCCCTGATGCAAAGGTGGTGGGCGTGGAACATTAACCTCTGGGAAACATCAATCTCTGGGGAACATCAATATCTGGGGAACATCAATATCTGGGGGACATTAATATCTAGGGAACATCAACCTCTGGGAAACATCAATGTCTGGGGAACATCAACTTCTGGGGAACATCAATATCTGGGGAACATTAATATCTAGGGAACATCAATATCTAGGGAACATCAATTTCTAGGGAACATCAATATCTGGGGAACATCAATATCTAGGGAACATCAATGTCTGAGGAACAATAATGTCTGGGGAACATCAACCTCTGGGGAACATCAATGTCTGGGGAACATCAACCTCTGGGGAACATCAATGTCTGGGGAACATCAACCTCTGGGGAACATCAATGTCTGGGGAACATCAACCTCTGGGGAACATCAATGTCTGGGGAACATCAACCTCTGGGGAACATCAATGTCTGGGGAACATCAACCTCTGGGGAACATCAATATCTGCACAAATTTACATGGCATTCTGTCAAAATTCATTATTTGCAGTTACAGTTATTTCAGTCTGAAACAAAGTAACATCTATTTATATCAATATTTTTCTCCCAGTTGGTAGGATGCAATTCTGTCAGTTTATGAATTTTTTGAATTATTTGCATTCAGTTGGGAAAATCTTTGAATTAAAGACAAACTCCAGTTGGCATGAACAGCATGGCCCAACTTCATCAACAGAAAGTCCAAGGAAAACAAACCAGCCAATCACTCAGAGGAAGATATCCTGAAACTTCTGGTCTCCAGAGCAAAAGAAAGAGAGAACTAAAACTAAAAAAAGATGTGTAGACATGTATTTCTCCTTTTCATGATTAGGAAGACTCCAAGATGAGATGTGACTCAAGAGCAGTGCAGTTGTAGCTGCTCTCTTCAGCACTGAAAGGTCTCGCTATCCTGTATATTTGGACTACACGTAGTCTTGCATTGCCAGACCTTCCTCCACCGCGCTGCGGAGGAGGGTCTGACTGGTCCACACAGTATTCCTGGATGGGAGAAAAACCTGCTATGGTTTATCGGCATTTCTTTAAACCAATCACAATCATCAATTCAAAAAAGTGGAAAGAAAAGGACATTGGCAAAAAGAAATAGATTAGCCTACACTCAATGAAAATACTTCCTAAGCTCGTACTCTGAAAGGGCCATCTTAAAAAAAAAACCAGCAACAACAAAGATTCATATTTCATTCTCCTTACAAAATCTAACTATTACCCAAGTCTCTATTTGATGTCATGGAGATAATTCAAAGGCTGAATGTACTGCATTAATTACAACAGCTGCAGAGTAAGATATTAATATTTGATTATGAAAGACCAAGAACATTTGGATTCAAAATAGTTGCTCTCTTCCTTTGTGGGGTTAATAGCTATTGGGGGACAATGGTTCAATGTTACATCATTTTATTTATTTTATTTCTGTTTCATATAGCTGGAAGGTAAAAGAATGAATAGGCCTTTGAAGACGGTAGAGTTTTGAACCATTTAACCCTGGACCTTCAAATACAGTTTTAATAAAGGGACACATTAAATTAGTTACTTTATAATTATAGAATGCAAGCTGCCTGGAGAGAAGATTTCAGATTGGAGCCAACCAGTGGCACATCTAGAAGATTGGGTGGGAAAGGGGAGGCGAAAGGTCCGAACCCCCCATATGATAATGGATTGCATGGTAATTCTAATCTATACTGTACATCTTTACATATTTAACCCTACAACATATTCAGCAGAATAGAAACAGCCATGTCATTTTACAGGACATGACATGCATGTACTGCATTTTCTATGGAAGAAGAATAAAAACATACCATATGTTCCAGGGGGAATTGCAGGCCTACCCTCTTCCTCCCTGTCATCTTCATCTTCCTCCTCCTGATCCCTCTCTACCTCTGTCCCCCTCTCAGAATCTGCAGCCTCCTCTTCCTCCCTGTCATCTTCATCTTCCTCCTCCTGATCCCTCTCTACCTCTGTCCCCCTCTCAGAATCTGCAGCCTCCTCTTCCTCCCTGTCATCTTCATCTTCCTCCTCCTGATCCCTCTCTACCTCTGTCCCCCCTCTCAGAATCTGCAGCCTCCTCTTTCCTCCCTGTCATCTTCATCTTCCTCCTCCTGATCTCTCTCTACCTCTGTCCCCCTCTCAGAATCTGCAGCCTCCTCTTCCTCCCTGTCATCTTCATCTTCCTCCTCCTGATCACTCTCTACCTCTGTCCCTCTCTCAGAATCTGCAGCCTCCTGTTCCTCCCTGTCATCTTCATCTTCCTCCTCCTGATCCCTCTCTACCTCTGTCCCTCTCTCAGAATCTGCAGCCTCCTGTTCCTCCCTGTCATCTTCATCTTCCTCCTCCTGATCCCTCTCTACCTCTGTCCCTCTCTCAGAATCTGCAGCCTCCTCTTCCTCCCTGTCATCTTCATCTTCCTCCTCCTGATCCCTCTCTACCTCTGTCCCTCTCTCTGAATCTGCAGCCTCCTCTTCCTCCCTGTCATCTTTCTCTTCCTGCTCCTGATCCCTCTCTACCTCTGGCCCCCTCTCTGAATATGCAGCCTCCTCTTCCTCCTCTTCCTCCCTTACAGTCAATTCTTCCTTTCCCTCTTCTCCTTCACTTATATCTTCTCCTTCTGTGGTCTTCTCCTGCTCTGACCCACCTGGTCTCTCCAGTTCTGCCTTCTTCTTCTTCTTCTTCATTTCTCTCCTCCTCTTCATCCTTTTGCACTCTGTATTTTTTGCAATATCCCCACTTTTAGGCTCCAGCTGTAACGTCAGTACAGCCGTAAAAGCAGCAAACAAACCAACAGGATTAACGGAGACAGATTCCACTGTGATGTGGAGAAATGTCTGGCTATGTGGGACATAACCACACATCTGGCAACATTGTTGTAGATGCTCCGGTCCCAGCCTGGCAACCTCCGTGAACTTGGAGTCTGGGGAGGGGGGGGAGACGACTCTCTCCAGTATTTTGAATTTGTACTGCAGGGACTATGTTAAACACTAGCTGTCCGTATTACATATTGCAAGCACTGTGTAGTGTGTTGTAACCATAATGCCACCTCTGTAACGTGATGAATTCATACATGACATCAGGTTTTAATATTTTGTGTTAAGCTGTTCTTGTCTTCACTAAAATTAAAACTAATCGAAGGGCAGAATGATTTACTAATCACGAGGGAGCGATTTCACTCTCGGCGTATGTAATAGACTCACTGTTAAACTGCTGTTGCTGAACCGCCTTCAGAATACATTACATTCATTACAAATTGAACTTTAAGTTAAACTTCACCAGGGGAAACTTCAAAACCAACATAAAATGTATTGGACAGTTTTAATACAAGTAAAAAAAAGTGTTATTGTAGTAAATGCACATCTTAAATAATAGGTAGTTGCTGAGCGCACATGGTTATTGGAGAAAATGGCGTCCCAGATGGTGCATGCTTATGTGTACTGCTCTTGTGCAACAACATCCCTTTTTTTCCTTTCCATACAAGAAAAGTACAAAACATCAGAAAAAGTGCAGATTTTTTGGTTTTGTGAGGATGACAAGTGCATGGAAGACAACACAAGGGTTAAGGATTTATTTGATTTGAGAAACACATTGGCCAGAGTGACTAACATACCTATATCTATAGATCTATCTAAACAATAAAATACAAAATAAACACAAATAAGTTGTCTTTTGAATCCTAAATCCCATTTTTATGAAAGTACCACTTACATGAGAAATAAAGGCTGGCACATTTCATGTAGGACATGAGCTCTCTGGGATGGGATTAAAAAGAAAACCAAAGGAGAAATGTCTAGTAAAGCCTTTTTTAAACCAGACAATTAGAAGACACGTGTTTTTATATTCTAACACAAAGTACAGCTGATAGTTAAAAGCCTTACATACATCACAATCTATTAGTTGGATTTCACTAATACATCTGACAAGTGCTGTTGGAAACAGGAAACAGAACCTGTCACAGGGCTAAAAATACAATTTCTTACACTTATTATTGGGTTAATTTGACTTATTTTTCTTCACAGCTGCACTCCCATCACATCTTTTAAGCTAGCCCCTTTTCGTCTAGCCTTGACTTGACAATTTCTTGTCTTATAGATATAATCTTTGGAGTCTCCACTTTTCTTTGTCTCTGTACTGTCATGATGAGTGTATAGATAGTAGCTTTAGGATAGGAGTACATGTTTCACTCAGGTTGAAATATTGTAAATTTACCCCAAATAAAGCAACTTGTCTTTGTGCATGCTTTGTCATGTTGGAAATGGTGAGGCTTTGGCCAGGGACGCCTTTCATACTGCTGATGACCCAATGCTGATAATCATAGCTGTTTTAAAAAAAAACTGATGTGCACTCATTGTTGGAGAAAGGAAATAGAAGATTTTCTCTCTAAAAGCTGACAATTTATTAAACTATAAATGCTGCTTGGTAGCGATTTCTAAAAGCCACATTTTATGAATATACCTGTATATTTTGTGATGAACACCACAACTACATGCTGCAAGATTTAGAGACTGGATTTACATTCTTTGGAACAAAGATGGCAGCATGTACGCAAAGTAAGTTAACACCTCCCATCCCAGCCCTCCCCCCACTAATAGATGCCTAGATGGTCCCAGAAGTCACATATATGGTCCCTGGTTCCCACTTGTGCATGTGAACGCACTGTCAGATTCATGACCAGCCAGCTGCTGGTGTCAGAGTAGCGCGGCCAAACGGGCAGACGCTGCTCCCGACAGAAAGCGGCGGTCTGTTGGGCCCGCGAGGAGGGGTCACCTGTGTGGGCGAAGGCGCCCCAGTAGCACAGCATCCGATTGGACAGGAGCTTCTCTGGTAGCGACAGGGAGAAGTTAGCCACCGAAGCAGAGTCAAAAAGAAAGGGCAGCTCGGCGCCATGGCAGGCGTGCTGGTAGCAGAAGGTCAGACCTGACCACACGCGGTGGTCTGACGCCACGTGGTCAAACACGTACATCCAAACCGTGCTGCCTGCTGCCGTGCCAGCACGCGCCGACCTCCTGGACGGACACAGGAAGATGTAGTCGGTGACGATCTGGGGAGAGGGAAGACAGACAGACAGCTGGTCACACAAAATATATATTCAAAGTTAAATCATATTTAACCATGCTTGCAGCGTGGCTCTATAGATGGCCTTCACCAGTTTGATCCAGACTAAAATAATTTATTATTGGATTGCCATGCCATTTAGTATAGGCATTCATGTTCCCCGGAGGATGAATCCAACAGACTTTGAGGCTTATGACTTTTCTTCCAGTGCCACCATAGGCAGGGTTTGTCCTGCATAAAGTCATTTTTGGCGCCTCCCCCCACAAAGAGTTTTTAGCCAGCGGCAAAACAAAATCACCAGCTCCAAAACGACTTCTAGTAGTAAACTTCCTTTTCATCCACCAGTTAAAATCTCCTAGTAGTCAAATAGTAGTCCACTTCTGTGTTTTGGTACAGTGGGTTTTCCCACCTGATGTACTGTACTCTAGACCACCTTTTCAAGTAGACTAGGGCCCGGATCGACCAATCAAACCCAGGTATGGTACACAGTGTTCATATTAATTAAACAAACTGGACTTTGGGGTCAAGTGCGCATGGATCCGGGATCCAGTTTCCTGATTGATTGCGTTATATTACAATATATTTCTAATTTTGAATTGTCACCTGTCACCTGCCTCCTGACTTTTGTGTTCCTTCACATAAATAAACATTTCCACCATAAATTGGTGCATACTGTAATCATTTATTAGAATGCAGGAAATGAAGTGTTTGATGCTTAAAATGTATCAAATACATGAGTTTTGTGCTTATTACTCTGTTAGCATGCTAACATGCTAAACTGAATCGGTGACTGTGGTTACCCACTAACCATCAGCCTGTTCACATTGCCATTGTTAGCATTAGCGTTTGTTAGCGTTACTGTTTATTTTGTAATTTTGTATCTGTGCATTTCATAGACAGATGTGACACATTACATAGGATGTTCTTTTCCTTTAGCTGTTTCTCTTACATATATACGCCTCTTCTTTGCCATCACATATTCAATTTTATTTATAGTATCAATTCATAACAAGAGTTATCTCAAGACACTTTACAGATAGAGTAGGTCTAGACCACACTCCAGAATTTTTACATCATACAGAAACCATTCACACACATTCATACACTGTGGCCAACGCCGGCAGGTGCCACCTGCTCATCAGATAAGCACTCACAGACATTCACACTCCAATGGTGCAGCATCGGGGGAAACTCGGGGTTCAGTGTCTTGCCCAAGGACACTGAGACATGGGACTGCAGGGCCAGGGATTGAACTACCTTCCAATTGGCAGACAACCGCTCTACCACTGAGCCACTACCGCCCCCACTGCCGGTGTCTGACAACTGGTTGGGGTTAAAATGAAGAGTGGCAATAACAGTCCCAAAAAATTGTTTTTAATTTGTATTAGTTCTTTAGTAGATATTCTTTCCATTCCATTCTTAAAAAACCTCCCACTCATGACCACACTGACTCATGGAAGGATTTGACTCTTTTTGTGTCCCTCTCATAATGGGATTACAGTTCATGTAATTTGTTCCTTCCTATTCTTTTATACATGTCTTAATTACCTTTGTTGAAGGAAGGTACATACTGTATTACCAATTGTTCACTGTCTTATTGGATGGATTACACGTTGGTGCTGAGTTAGCTCTGGGAGTATTAGCAATGGCTGTTATAATATTGCTATTCACCAAGGCACTGGATTTGTTTTTACCATGAAAGCTAAAATAATAAAGAAAAACAAGCTGCTTTGGAAGTGTTCAGCTCTGTTGAAAGTTTGTGTTTTTGCAGCGTATCTCCTAGTTTCTGGGTCTGAAATTGTCATCGTAGGTGCATGTCCACTGTGAGAGACATAATCTAAAAAGAATATCCAGAAATCACAACGTATGATTTTTTAACTATTTATTTGTATGATACAGCTGCAAATAAGTATTTGAACACCTGTCTATCTGCTAGAATTCTGACCCTCAAAGACCTGTTAGTCTGCCTTCAAAATGTCCATCTCCACTCCATTTATTATCCTAAATTAGATGCACCTGTTTGAGGTTGTTAGCTGCATAAAGACACCTGTCCACCCCATACAATCAGTAAGAATCCAACTACTAACATGGCCAAGACCAAAGAGCTGTCCAAAGACACTAGAGACAAAAGTGTACACCTCCACAAGGCTGGAAAGGGCTACGGGGACATGTCCAAGCAGCTTGGTGAAAAAAGGTCCACTGTTGGAGCAATCATTAGAAAATGGAAGAAGCTAAACATGACTGTCAATCTCCCTCGGACTGGGGCTCCATGCAAGATCTCACCTCGTGGGGTCTCAATGATCCTAAGAAAGGTGAGAAATCAGCCCAGAACTACACGGGAGGAGCTGGTCCAGGACCTGAAAAGAGCTGGGACCACCGTTTCCAAGGTTACTGTTGGTAATACACTAAGACGTCATGGTTTGAAATCATGCATGGCACGGAAGGTTCCCCTGCTTAAACCAGCACATGTCAAGGCCGTCTTAAGTTTGCCAATGACCATTTGGATGATCCAGAAGAGTCATGGGAGAAAGTCATGTGGTCAGATGAGACCAAAATAGAACTTTTTGGTCATAATTCCACTAACCGTGTTTGGAGGAAGAAGAATGATGAGGACCATCCCAAGAACACCATCCCTACTGTGAAGCATGGGGGTAGCATCATGCTTTGGGGGTTTTTTTCTGCACATGGGACAGGGCGACTGCACTGTATTAAGGAGAGGAGGACCGGGGCCATGCATAGCGAGATTTTGGGGAACAAAGGCTACTGTACCAAATATTAACATTGATTTTCTCAGGTGTTCAAATACTTATTTGCGGCTGTATCATACAAATAAATTGTGAAAACCCATACATTGTGATTTCTGGATTTCTGGAAAATAGCAGGGTGTTCAAATACTTATTTTCCTCACTGTAGCATGACATCTGCATAGAGACGGGCTGGGAGCAGATCGTTCCCTCTCAGCTGAAAAGAAGGATGGTCTTATTCTGCCTGTTACCTGGAAACCAGCGTGTCTTGTCTCAGCAGCAACCTGCGCCCACATAGCCCTACATCTGACACCTAAAACCAACAGGCTGACTGCACACACACACACACAGGCAGGATTGACTAAAGAGGAGTGTCAGGAGAATTGGTTGAAATCGTAAGTGAATATCACGGCAGCATCCATGATCATAGGCTGCCTGCCCTAGCATCCCACTCTTTTTATATTCCCGTGTTTATTTCTTCTTGCAGCCCACCGTTCTCTACATCCATGCAGCCCACTGGGAGAGGGCAGTCTGGTTGTTGATGAAGCATTTATGTTTTGAGGAAGCACCTGGCTAAAAAAAAAAACACAGACAAACCGTCACTTTGCTTGTAGGAGGATGCAACTGTTAGCAAACATAAGCTGTTTACTACGGATAATAGAAAGGGATAGAAAAGGCAATCATTTAAAAAAAAAAGGGCTCTAGAAAGTGACGCTAAATTGAGCACCTTTTTAATAAAAACTTGCATGGGTGAAAGGCCAAATGAAGATGGTGAGACGGGTAACAATACAATGGCGCTTGCAAACCAGAGCAGAGCCAGTAGTGTACATTAGGGATAGCTGCTGTCAGCAAACATGATCAGACAATATACAATACAATAAAATCAATTTGTGTCCAAATATCACCCATTATGCCTTTTACCCTCAGAATTAGGATAGTAAATACAAAGCCCACGACTGAAAAGGAATAGAAAGTTATTGTAAATATCATACAAAAGAAAAATAGATTATGGTGTTATTAGAAAGTTCATTCCAATTGATCCAATTCTTTATTTAATATCAAGTTTTAGATATCTGCGATTAATTATTTGCAAAGAAAATAGATTCTTATTGAACAAAATGTTGAACATCATGTAGTTATTGCAAAGATGTTAACTTTTCTAATAAATCTGCATTGTGAAGCAACACTTCAATGATACTCTACAAAAACTCACTGAACTACAAGGATGTAGAGAACAGTGCACTGCAGACTTACACTACCGGTCAAAGGTTTGTGGTCACATAGAAATCCCCATTGCACTCCATTGTAGACAGAATGCCAGCTGAGATCAGTTGCATTGTTTTTTTAACCAGGGCAGTAATCAGATTACATTATGTGCTTACATAATAGTAAAATGGTTCTCCAATGTTTTTCTAGTTTTTTATTTTTAAATGATAGATTAGTACACAGAATGAGCCTTTGGAACATTGGATGAATGGTTGCTGGTAATGGGCAATGTAGATATTGCATTAAAGATCAGCCCCCCCACCCAAATTAGCAGGTATTCTGTCTATAATGGAGTGGTATGGACATTTATAAGTGACCCCAAACTTTTGACCGGTAGTGTATATACTAAGGTTTTTTTACATTTTTTCTAATATAGTCGGTCGTGAAGTGACATAGGCCGGTCTATGGCGTGACACTCCAGGGCTGAAAATAAATTATAACTTTAAAATATTGACTACTACCAAACAGTAGAAGCAAAAGTACAAGAATAAACATAACTAATGGAGTAAGAGTAAAAAAGAATATATCCGCAAGCGGCGGCTCGCAGGTTCAAACCTTGCATACATTGTATGTATATAAAACTGTCTGGCTATATCTGGGGCAGTTATCTGAACATACCCTGGGAGTTTTGTGGGTTAGGGTACTAGTGGTGTATGTATATAAAAACTGTCGGGGGTATATTTGGGGCAGTTATCTGTACATACCCTGGGAGTTTTGTGGGTTAGGGTACTAGTGGTTATGTATATAAAACTGTTGGGGGTATATCTGGGGCAGTTATCTGAACATACCCTGGGAGTTTTGTGGGTTAGGGTACTAGTGGTGTATGTATATAAAACTGTCGGGGTATATCTGGGGCAGTTATCTGAACATACCCTGGGAGTTTTGTGGGTTAGGGTACTAGTGGTGTATGTATATAAAACTGTCGGGGTATATCTGGGGCAGTTATCTGAACATACCCTGGGAGTTTTGTGGGTTAGGGTACTAGTGGTGTATGTATATAAAACTGTCGGGTATATCTGGGGCAGTTATCTGAACATAACCCTGGGAGTTTTGTGGGTTAGGGTACTAGTGGTGTATGTATATAAAACTGTGGGGGGGGGTATCTGGGGCAGTTATCTGAACATACCCTGGGAGTTTTGTGGGTTAGGGTACTAGTGGTGTATGTATATAAAACTGTTGGGGTATATCTGGGGCAGTTATCTGAACATACCCTGGGAGTTTTGTGGGTTAGGGTACTAGTGGTGTATGTATATAAAACTGTTGGGGTATATCTGGGGCAGTTATCTGAACATAACCTGGGAGTTTTGTGGGTTAGGGTACTAGTGGTGTATGTATATAAAACTGTGGGGGTATATCTGGGGCAGTTATCTGAACATACCCTGGGAGTTTTGTGGGTTAGGGTACTAGTGGTGTATGTATATAAAACTGTGGGGGGTATATCTGGGGCAGTTATCTGAACATACCCTGGGAGTTTTGTGGGTTAGGTACTAGTGGTGTATGTATATAAAACTGTCGGGGAATATCTGGGGCAGTTATCTGAACATACCCTGGGAGTTTTGTGGGTTAGGGTACTAGTGGTGTATGTATATAAAACTGTCGGGGTATATCTGGGGCAGTTATCTGAACATACCCTGGGAGTTTTTGTGGGTTAGGGTACTAGTGGTGTATGTATATAAAACTGTTGGGGTATATCTGGGGCAGTTATCTGAACATACCCTGGGAGTTTTGTGGGTTAGTACTAGTGGTGTATGTATATAAAACTGTCATACCCTGGGAGTTTTGGGGTTATAGTGGTGTATGTATATAAAACTGGGGGGGAATATCTGGGGCACTTATCTGAACATAACCTGGGAGTTTTGTGGGTAAGGGTACTAGTGGTGTATGTATATAAAACTGTTGGGGTATATCTGGGGCACTTATCTGAACATACCCTGGGAGTTTTGTGGGTAAGGGTACTAGTGGTGTATGTATATAAAACTGTCGGGGTATATCTGGGGCAGTTATCTGAACATACCCTGGGAGTTTTGTGGGTTAGGTACTAGTGGTGTATGTATATAAAACTGTCGGGGTATATCTGGGGCAGTTATCTGAACATACCCTGGGAGTTTTGTGGGTTAAGGTACTAGTGGTGTATGTATATAAAACTGTCGGGGTATATCTGGGGCAGTTATCTGAACATACCCTGGGAGTTTTGGGTAAGGGTACTAGTGGTGTATGTATATAAAACTGTCGGGGTATATCTGGGGCAGTTATCTGAACATACCCTGGGAGTTTTGTGGGTTAGGGTACTAGTGGTGTATGTATATAAAACTGTCGGGGTATATCTGGGGCAGTTATCTGAACATACCCTGGGAGTTTTGTGGGTAAGGGTACTAGTGGTGTATGTATATAAAACTGTTGGGGTATATCTGGGGCAGTTATCTGAACATACCCTGGGAGTTTTGTGGGTAAGGGTACTAGTAGGGCACTACCTTCATTAGATGCAGTTTATTACATCAATGTATTACCCTCAGATTGAATGTTCTTTTAGGGCCAGACGTAGTCAGTTGAGACTACTCTGGAAAGGGCCCTTTATGAAGAGAAGCAGGAGGTACACTATGTGTGCAGGCTTAGTTTGTGACTCCACAAGTTTGTCCAGGAGTATCACCTCCTGACCCCCCCCCCAATATTCCCCGAGGCCCCCGCCTTGCATGGAAAAGCCTGGCAGAAAACTGCTGAGGTGAATAGAACCCACACATATGTAGAGCTACAGGTCTTTTCTTGACTGTCCTTGTCTTTACAGTAGTGATTCCCATCAGCAAAAGAGTATAATAGTTTTTAATTCCCCATCAGGCTCGTGAGACAAAGCACAGAAGACAGCTGGGTCCCCCCCGAGGTCCGGCTGGGTGGGACATCGATCCATGCATGACCACCCAAATGGTTATTGATGCATGTGTGTGTTACACAGCTCTTGAAATACAGGTTACACTGTACATGTAGCCTAAAAGTGTTTGCCTTTTTCCAAATGTTGCTTCACTATTTTCAACACAGACACAAATTAGACGTTACTGTCTAAATGTAAGCCAACTGGAAAGTGGTTGACAGTTTCCTGACAGCCACTGTGTAGCTAATGATGCAGAGACAAAGCCACATCAAATAATATATGCAATTTGCCGTGCTTCAGTAACTTTGCTTTCTATGAACTGAAGATTTCTCTATGAACTAAAATAGGAGTTGTCTGTAGCAAAGAAACAGTGACTTTTGATAATTAGCCTTTAGTCTCTTGAAGACCCTGTCTCAAGATGTTGTGTTATGTTTTCAAAGGCGGCTTTTTGTTATACTTCCTCTTGTCTATCTTCATCTGTGCGCTAAAAAAAGCAGCACTTTTACAGCGAAGGTTTAAGCTAAATCATCTATGTTTGTGGGGAAGCTTCAATTTCTTATTAATGGTTTCCATAAAAAATCTCTCACTAAAATGTGACTGCATCTTTAGTTTGTAGACTATATATCATCATACTATGCTTTAAGTGAAAAGAGCTCCTCTTACCTGAGCTAGCATATCCCTGTGGTCAGCGTCTATGTACAGGGGCAGGTACTTGTGCAGGATCCGCAGAGCATGTTGTTTAAAGATGGCGGCGATGTACACCGTGCTCTCCACGGCAGACACTGGCTTGTTGAAGACACCAAACGCAAAGATCACTCCCTCTTCTGAGGTGGTTCCTGCAGGACAGAAAGCAACGCCTCAGTTCATACAAACAACTAGACCTCATCTGCACTAGCGTTGACTTAGACATGTGTAATTTCAATTTCAATTCAATTTCAATTTATTTATAGTATCAATTCACAACAAGAGTTATCTCAAGACACTTTACAGATAGAGTAGGTCTAGACCACAATCCAGAATTCACAAGGACCCAACAGTGTCCTCCAGAGCAAGCAACAGTGCGACAGTGGCGAGGAAAAACTTCCTTTTAGGCAGAAACCTCGGATGTGTACTTCCCATTATGATTAGAACATCCGTTTCCTTGGGCTTCCTTCATGTTAAACTCTGTTCTCTCCAGCCTCAGATCTCTGCAGGGTAAATCCAGACAGCTAGCTAGACTATCTGTCCAATCTGAGGATTATGGTTACCTGGTCCTCAGATCTCTGCAGGGTAAATCCAGACAGCTAGCTAGACTATCTGTCCAATCTGAGGACTATGGTTACCTGGTCCTCAGATCTCTGCAGGGTAAATCCAGACAGCTAGCTAGACTATCTGTCCAATCTGAGGACTATGGTTACCTGGTCCTCAGATCTGTGCAGGGTAAATCCAGACAGCTAGCTAGACTATCTGTCCAATCTGAGGACTATGTTTACCTGGTCCTCAGATCTCTGCAGGGTAAATCCAGACAGCTAGCTAGACTATCTGTCCAATCTGAGGATTATGGTTACCTGGTCCTCAGATCTCTGCAGGGTAAATCCAGACAGCTAGCTAGACTATCTGTCCAATCTGAGGACTATGGTTACCTGGTCCTCAGATCTCTGCAGGGTAAATCCAGACAGCTAGCTAGACTATCTGTCCAATCTGAGTTTTTCGGTTGACGATTAAAACTACTTTTGAACGCATTACACATGTTCCACCAAAACAAATTTCCTGAGACTTTTCTGGCTTAGTACCGCCCATGACGATTGTGATTAGTTTAAAGAAATACCAATATACCAGATCACATTCCCCACCCCCATCCCCTATGTTATGCTATGTGGAGCAGTGCGTGGAGGAGAGTCTGATGGTAATGGTAAAATAATTGTGTAAAAATCAGACATGAGGAGGAAGTCAACTGAGGAAGGAAAGAAGCTTACAATAGTTTTCAGACGGTCCTCATACAGAAAACCACCATATAGGTCGTCTCATATTATCACGGCTGTAGTAGTTGTCACGGTGATGGATGTGTCAAACAAACAGAGGACTTTAGCACAGGAGACTGGATTTTGTGTCCATGTCCTGTGCTTTAGCTTTGTCTTGTCGAAGCTTTGTCTGTGACGCACGTCTTGTCTTTTGTCATGGCTCATGCACCAGGTCATGACAAAGTGGACTCATTTCAAGTCAATTCCTAATGTTTTACTAACCCTTTGTGCTTCTGATGCCTAAACTAACCTAGTTCCTTTCATAACGTTAACTATGTGTTTAATTAAAGTCGCGACCATTACCTTAAATAACACCGTCATTTGATAAAAACTGCCATTGCGTGTTATGGTCTTCAAAATGGCCACCATGCTGCCGTATCTTGGAGCTCACATTTATTATTTTAATAGTCATTGGGAATCGTCCTATTCTTTCATTTCCTCTGAAATGCAGAGAAGTAGAAGTATAAAGTCGTACAAAAAATGTAAATACTCAAAATTGTACTTAAGTACAGTACCTGAAAAATTTACTCAGGTAGATCCATCAGCAGCATTTGAGGCTGCTTCATAATACAATTGTTACATTTTCCTATTTGTGTGTGTGTGTGTGTGTGTGTGTGTGTGTGTGTGTGTGTGTGTGTGTGTGTGTGTGTGTGTGTGTGTGTGTGTGTGTGTGTGTGCCCCTCTTACCTAGCAGCACCGGCTTCTCTTTCTGCCAGTGGCCCTTCTGGAAGGCAGTGACAGCTTGCTCGTTTATTAACTCCCCATCGATGTATGGACCCCACGTCTCAAAAACCTCCAGGAACCTGAACGGGTTCACAACCTTAGAACCTGAGATCAAAAACATTTGTTAGATTGAAAAAATATATATATTTAGAGACAAAGGTCCAACAAAAAAGAACTAGATGGAGTTATGCTATGCTAAATGTCACCGATGTGTAATCACAGAGTCTGTGATACTGATCAATAATTCTGTCAACCCTGCAGATATGTAACAGTCATTTGGTGCTGTGAGGACGTAAAGTCCCTCTAATTTCCCCTTCAGAGGCTATTCCTCTTGCTTTCGTAATTTAGTTAACCAGTATGCCACAGCTCTGGATACAAATAATGTTTATCATCATCTTTTGCAAATAAACTACTATATCCTGCCTTCTTATATAACTGTGTGGGCAGCCCTGAGCGGTGCTCTAAATTTGGTAGGCTGGTGTTTGATGCACCCTACTTGTTTTCATCTGGGCGGCCAGGACAGCCTGTGGAGTGAGAGACAGCAGACAGATGATGTCGCTCACAGAACACTTGGTCTGTTTGGCAAAGTCTTTTCCCAGCTTCAGGGCGTCGTGTCTGGGGAAGAGACGCAGACATACAAAATTACAGTTCAGTTTAAAGTTGTCTGTAAACATGCTGGGAACATGTCTGCAACAGCTCCAGAAAACACATACTGTATCACCCTGCTTCTATACTAGAAAAACGGAAATGTAAGACTTTTGACAGGTCTTTGAGTCCACCATGTTTTGTAACTAGCCAGGCACATATCAGTAACCATAGCAACCCTGAGCTGATGGTTCCTCACCTGGTCTTCAGAGGGATGGAGAAGGGCAGACTCTGCAGGATGGCCTGTTTAAACAGAGGCTGGCTGCTCTGGATCATCAGGTGAAGACTCACTGACTGAGCACCTGCACTCTCCCCAAAGAGTGTCACCTGCCAAGAACACAACACCGTCAGCAATGAATTCAATTGTATTGAATGAATTTCAATACTTTCTGGAGCCCTAAAATTAAATAAAGAAATCCAGTATTTTACAATAAAAACCAAGAGAAGTCAGACAAAATAACTTCAGGGGTCCAACCTCTAGGTTTAGGTTGGGATCAAGGACATATACAGCAGTTTCACTGTGTAACACCAACGCACTGTACTTGGTGACATTTTGTCTAAAACCACCCCCTCGTCTACAAGACACCCAAACTCAAAGAGTCTACTTTTAGTTGTTTTGCATTCTTTTGTGCTCATTTTGTGGTTGCTTTGCATCTATTTGCAGCTGTTTTCCATCTATTTTAGTCATTTTGCATCTTTTGTAGTACATTTGTGTCTCTTTGTAGTCATTTTGGGTAGATTGTCATAATTAGGTGTACTTTTGTGTTAGTTTTGTTTCTATTTTCAGTCATTTTGCATCGCTGTAATCATGCTGTGTCTATGTGTAGTCATTGTGTATGTATTAGGGGCCATAACATCTCTTTTGTGTGTTTTTCATCATATTTATGTGTCAGAGCCCGTGGCCCTATTACAACACAAAATGGAAATGTTTTTTTTCCTTATGTTAGTGCGTGCGAGCGTGTGCTTGCCTTGCTAGGATCTCCTCCAAACACTGGAATGTTCTGTTGGACCCAAAGAAGAGCCGCCTGCTGATCCAAGATCCCATAATTCCCTGCAGCTGATGAGTGAGGGTTCTTACCCGACACAAAAGGAACCCAAAAGCACCTTAAATCATGCAGAAATTCACATGATCCGACATAATTGACTCCAGCAAGACATTCATTTTCCAAATTACTGTCCACAAATCTCTGCTCCTGTTTTCAGTCTGCAGGAAAGCAATGTAATTACCAACAGGCTCGGTCATTTAAGATAATGATACAGACGCATTAGCAAGCCACATACATACTGACAGGCAAGACACACACATGCAATCCACAAACACACCATTATTTAACTAATGTCTACCATGAGATGCCTGTCTGTTGCCTTCAACTCTAGTGCTAAAGGTCTTCCTCCCTTTATCCTTACAGATACAGTACCAATTAGAAAAAGGATATTAAAGGTCTCATCAAATGGTGCTCTTTGGATGCTTTTCTATAGGCCTTAGCGGTCCCCTAATACTGTATCTGAAGTCTCTTTATATAGACCTTAGTGGTCCCCTAATACTGTATCTGAAGTCTCTTTCATATAGACCTTAGTGGTCCCCTAATACTGTATCTGAAGTCTCTTTTATATAGACCTTAGTGGTCCCCTAATACTGTATCTGAAGTCTCTTTTATATAGACCTTAGTGGTCCCTAATACTGTATCTGAAGTCTCTTTTATATAGACCTTAGTGGTCCCTAATACTGTATCTGAAGTCTCTTTTATATAGACCTTAGTGGTCCCCTAATACTGTATCTGAAGTCTCTTTATATAGACCTTAGTGGTCCCCTAATACTGTATCTGAAGTCTCTTTATATAGACCTTAGTGGTCCCTAATACTGTATCTGAAGTCTCTTTTATATAGACCTTAGTGGTCCCCCTAATACTGTATCTGAAGTCTCTTTATATAGACCTTAGTGGTCCCCTAATACTGTATCTGAAGTCTCTTTTATATAGACCTTAGTGGTCCCCTAATACTGTATCTGAAGTCTCTTTTATATAGACCTTAGTGGTCCCTAATACTGTATCTGAAGTCTCTTTATATAGACCTTAGTGGTCCCTAATACTGTATCTGAAGTCTCTTTTATATAGACCTTAGTGGTCCCTAATACTGTATCTGAAGTCTCTTTATATAGACCTTAGTGGTCCCCCTAATACTGTATCTGAAGTCTCTTTTATATAGACCTTAGTGGTCCCCCTAATACTGTATCTGAAGTCTCTTTATATAGACCTTAGTGGTCCCTAATACTGTATCTGAAGTCTCTTTATATAGACCTTAGTGGTCCCCTAATACTGTATCTGAAGTCTCTTTATATAGACCTTAGTGGTCCCCCTGTATCTGAAGTCTCTTTATATAGACCTTAGTGGTCCCTAATACTGTATCTGAAGTCTCTTTATATAGACCTTAGTGGTCCCCTAATACTGTATCTGAAGTCTCTTTTATATAGACCTTAGTGGTCTCCTAATACTGTATCTGAAGTCTCTTTATATAGACCTTAGTGGTCCCCTAATACTGTATCTGAAGTCTCTTTTATATAGACCTTAGTGGTCCCTAA